>CAUYRH010063227.1:0-29023 GCA_963574655.1 Perodicticus potto | reverse complement strand
TCATTTTCACACATTCCTCACTTTACAAAATATTAAATAAACTACATATGTATATATGTTAAATGTGGAGTAAATGTTTTTATGACTTATTCAGAAATGGTGAATATCTTATTTTATAACAGTGAAATTGCTTCCTCTTTTTTGTCTTGTGATTTTTTTTGAGGTGAAATTTAAGTTTTTGTGTGAGTAGTACTATTATACCTATCTTGAGTGTCTTGCTTGTACTGTATCACATCATACCTTTGTTTAATTCTTAATAAAGTGTTCACTTGTTTAAAAAAATGGTGATAGTAATTAGATGAATTTGAGTAGAAAAGAGTTTCTATCATTTCAGCTTTGTTATCGTTATTTTATATAACCAAATTTTATCAAAGTAAGAATAGCACCAATAATTATCATGTATTTTATTGATATCTTCATCCTTTTTTCTAAGGTAACATAGTATTATTAAATAGTAAAACTATATGAGAACATGTGTTATTCTAAAATTAAAGTGCTCTTACAAAAGAATCAAATATATGCCAGAAATGTTGTTTTATGAAATATTATTGGATCCTACTTTCAATAGAAATTATAAGCTATTTCTTGTTGAATATTGCACACAAACGTCAAAACATTGGCTAAAAGCAAAAATATGACAAAAGGTGTTTGGGCATTAACTTCTTTTTATTTTAATTGATTCAAAGAGTAAGAGAAAGTCAAAACATTTGTGTTAAGAAAAAGGAAGGGGTGGTGCCTGTGGCTCAAAGGATTAGGGCGCCGACCTCATATGCTGGAGGTGGTGGGTTCAAACCCAGCCCTGGCCAAAAACTGCAAAAAAAAAGGAAAAAGAAGTAATGGCAGTTTTTGTTACAATTTAGTTTATTTAAAGGGAAGCCCCCTATTGATGAGTGGGTCATATTCTAAGTAGTCATGTCTAAATCAATTATTTGAAAATTGGAAAATGCTTCCTGTTGCTGCACTGCAATGAATAATGGTTATGTTATTATTATTTTTATTTCCGGTTAAGATGAGGGCACATGTGATTAGGTTACATTGTTTGTTTGTAAGGTACAGTTCAAGTTGTAGTTGAGTCCTTCACCCAGGAAGTGTGTCATATATCCCTCTATCATACCAATTAGGTGGGAATTTATTGATCCTTCTTCCCCTTTCTCAAATTTGTGTTTTTCTCTCATGTGGATTTGTAGTTTTCGATCTATTGGTTTCAAATTAGTACTGATTACATGGGATGCTTGCTTTTCCGTTCTTGAGATACTTTACTTAGGAGAATGTTCTCTGAATCCATCCAGGCAAATACAAAAGATGCAAAGTATCCATCTTTTTATGGCTGAATAGTATTCCATGGTTTATACATACCCCAATTTATTAATCCATCCATGGGTTAATGAACACTTGGGTTGTTTCCACATCTTTGTGATTGTAAATTGAGCTGTTATAAACGTTCAAGTGAAAACGTCCTTATGATAAAATGATTTTTTTTCTTCTTGGTAGATAATTAGTAAAGGAATTGCAGAATCAAATGAGAGGTCCACTTTTAGTTCTTTTAGGATTCTCCATACCTCGTTCCAAAAAGGCTGTATTAGTTTTCACTCCCACCAACAGTGCATACAGGTACCCCTCTCTCTTCACCCATGCTAGCTTCTGCAATTTTGGGACCTTGCTATTCTTATTGGGGTTAGGTGGACTTGATTTGCATTTCTCTGATGATGAGGGATGATGATCATTTTTTTCATGTGTCTACTGGCCATTCATCTTTCTTCTTGTGAAAAGATTCTGTTCATGCCTCTTGCTCAATGATTAATGAGGTTGTTTGCTCTTTTCTTGCTGATTTTCATGAGTTCTTTGTAGCTTCTGATTGTTAGCCTTTGTCAGATTCGTAACATGGTAATGTCTTCTCCCATTCTAGAAGTTGTCTGTTTGCTTTGCTGATTGTGTCCTTAGCTGTGCAGAAGCCTTTTGACTTGATAGAGTCCCATTTATTTATTTTTATTGTTGCTGTAATCCCCATTGGGATCTTCTTTATAAATTCTTTCCCAAGTGATTATGTTATTTATATAAACAGTCCTTAAACTCAGCATGCAAATACATCCATATCTGGACTTTTTCCTGTTAATTATTTAAGCAAAATTTGGTTTTATTTAAATGAACACTACTCTGAAGAGAGGATGAAATAAATAAAGCTGTGGACTAGAAAAGAATATTTGCAAGTAGTTGATAAAGGTCTTACATAGAATACATAAAAAGGTAAAGTAAAAAAATTAGAATATCGAGAAAAGATAAACACAAATGATTTCACCAAAGAGAAGAAATCATTGCAAATCAACATATACAAATATGTTCAATATCATTAACCACTAAGGATACACAAATTAATGTTACCATCATATACCACAATAAGCATTAAAAAGCTAATAGAAAGATGACAAAAATGTACTAAACTATGTACACACAGGAGAATACATGTAAAAATGGTAAAAAATAAAAATTAAAAAATTAAAGCTTAATGAGGCCTGACCATTACTAAGCTGAAGCCAATTTCCTGCAATTGCACTGTGGTATGACTCAATAAAATATAGCACTGAGGAAATTCAAGTGAAAAGTACAGACAGTTTATTACCATATCTGAAATTTCTTGTGAGTCTTTTTTTTTTTAAGACAGAGCCTCACTATGTCACCCTTGGTAGAGTGCTGTGCCATCACAGCTCACCGCAATCTCAAACTGTTGAGCTTAAGTGATTTTCTTGATTCAGCCTCCCAAGTAGCTGGGACTACAGGCACCTGCCACAACACACAGCTATTTTTTCTTGCAGTTATCATTGTTGTTAAACTGGTCCTGGCTGGGTTCAAACTTGCCAACCTCGGTGCATGTGGCTGGCCCCGTAACTACTGTGCTATGGATGCCAAGCCTCTTGTGAGTCTTCAATTATTTCAAGGTGAGAAGTTAAAGAAAAAAACATGATAAAAGAAAATTCATTGTCTCACTTTGGTGACTTCTCCCACCCTCTGACTGCTCTAGGAGTTCTTAGGGCTTAAAGGTTTCACGGCAGCATGTACCTGGATTCCACGCAGCAAAAAGGGAAAAGTTAGGTCTCATTAGTATATTGCTGCCACTGTTTATCACCACAATGGGGTGTCATTTTTGAAGACTGATAGACTCAAGAGGCAAATTTTTTGTTCTATAATTGCAGGTTGGAGGTTCTGACGTTGTTCAAAAATAACAATTCTAATAGACTCCGATGAAAATGGCCAGCTCTCTGCTGCCAAACCGTTCTGAGCTGCTGCACTTCTCATAGCTGAGCAATCTCTAGCATTTCTAGTGGCAGAATCATAAAATCATGAATTTTAGCATCCTGCCCTTCTCAGACCCACAGCTACCAGCTCATAAACAAAACTGCGGATCCGTTATTTTACAATATTCTTACATAAATCTACACACAATACCTCATGATGCACTTTTTCTCCTCCAATTAGATTATTCATCTAAAGGACTTCCCAGTAGCTAAGCAGTCCTACAGCTGCCTCTGTGGGTAGGCTATCTTCTTTCTAACAGACTTCAATTTATATTACTTTCCCCATTTATCTTTGTAGAAAGATTATACTCAGTTAATTCTCATGCAAATTTCGAAAATATGCTGAGGGGTAGGTTGGAGGAAAAAAGAGAGAATCAAAAATAAAATATTTCTTTACTGACTTAGTATGTTATTATAGTTAGAACCCTAAGGGAATTGGCAAAAGCCTATTAACTTAGCTCTTTTGAATTTGTAAATCAGTTATGATATAGTAAACTTACAAATTGGTTTTCCCTTATACAGAAGACTGAATGGAGCTATGTGGGACAAAATTTTCAGAAGGTAGATTTCAGTTTTAAAGAAAATCTATAGATTCAATTTCTACACAAAGAAATGCTTTGCAGAATAGTGAGTGAGGTCTCCGCTAGGGAAAGTTTTCCAGAAGAGACTGTGTATGCTTCAAAAATTTTAAACATTGCATTCCTGTTTTGGTTCTCTCTTCATGGTTTGTGTCTGTGGGGACTCTTGGTTTCACAAAAAGGAAAGCACTTTCACTACGTCAAGCTAAGTGAGAGGCTGCAGGTCATAAGGGCAAGAGATATACAGGGTAATACACACGGCCCTCAACAATTAACTAGCCCCAGGCTCTCCTGGGATGTGAGAGCTCTTTCCTTTCAGCCCCTCTCTTAGTTCATTTGCTTTTTCTTTCTTTCTTTTTGGCAAACATCTTTTTCTGCTTATTTTTCCATTGATGAAGGGAATAGACAACTTTTATGTAGCTCTATATTGAAAGATTCCATTTACCACTTGAGAACAAATAGGATTTACCTTCTCATGAGATCAGGTATTCTACTACCTCCATCAACTATGGACAGAGTTCAGGGTCTGGGTGAGAGCGGTAACGGGTCCAGATTGGAGTGTGTATCTGAAGAGTCCAGCTCCTGGTCCCCTTCAGGCCCAACCATAGGCAATTACAAATCTTTTTCCTGATAATATTTCTTGGGAAAAAGCTGACCCACACCAGACTTGTCACACGCGAGAAGCAGTGCAGTGTCTGAGAGGAGTGACGGTGATGGACGCAGTCCCTGCCTGGCCATGCTTTTGTGCACATTTGCTGTCCGAGGTTTGGTGCCCCATTAGGAGGTGGAAACCTTGAAGATGCTTTTCTTCACCCTGACTCTATACTAAACACATTTTCACTCTTGGCTTTCTCCCTCTCTCTACCCCCAGCCCCTGGATCCGTAAATGATAACCCTTTCACTTGCCAGCAATAATTGGAGTAGCGTGATACCCACATCTGTGTTGAGAAACATGACCCCACCTCATGCTTTTCTTGGGGGGAAAACTAGGACAGCTGGGAAGCTGGTGTTTCCTCTCAATTAGCCTCCTACTTACACTACTGCAGTAAGTGATTAAGGCTGGACGGGGTCTTTCATTTAGGCTTATTGTTTTAATTTACTACCCCAATACCTGGTAGCTCAGCTCTGTCAGGACAGCTCTTGACAGTATCCATTCCTGTCAAACAATTGTAGTGATGGAACAAACTGGTTGTCCAAATCCGATACAGCTATACAATTGAATAAAGGAAAGATTAGTCCTTAAAAAAAAGCATCTACCATTCAGTTCACCAATCTACAAATCATAATGCCTCTGGGGGGAAAAACTCTTTCAAATTTTATAATGTAATTATTGCTGAGAGGATATAAGATACATTCCCCAGAAGGGGAAACACAAATGAGTAGCCTTGTATTCTTTAAGCCTCCTCAGAAAGACATGCAATATCTTTATTATAATAATCATATCTATTAACTGGGAGACTAATCAATATTAAATTAACAACAAAATAATAGATATTAAATCGATGATAATATTCAATCAATGACAAATATTAAATGACTATTAAATCAATAGCAAGTATTAAATCCCATCCATCACTGGGCAAGAGACATAAACAGAACCTTCTCTGAGGAAGACAGATGAATGGCTAACAAACATAGGAAAAAATGCTCATCATCCCCAATCATCAGAGAAGTGCAAATGAAAGCCACCTTGAGATATTACCTAACCCCAGTGAGAATGACCCACATCACAAAGTCTCAAAGCTGCAGATGCTGGCATGGATGTGGAGAGAGTGGAACACTTTGACACTGTTGGTGGGACTACAAACTAACGCAGCCTCGTTGGAAAGAAATATGGAGAATCACCAAAGAACTCAAATTAGACCTCCCATTTGACACCACAATCCCACCACTAGGCATGTATTCAGAAGAAAAAAAAAATTTTCTCATAAGAAGATATCCACTAGATTGTTTATGCCAATTCAATTTACAATTGCCAAGATGTGGAAACGACGTACATCTCCATTGACTCAGGAATGGACTAACAAAGTGTGGCGTGTGTATACCATGGAATGCTATTCAGCCATAAAAAAGATAGTGACTTCACATCTTTTGTGTTAACCTGGATGAAGTTGAAAAAAATTCTTCTCAGTAAAGTATCACAAGGATGGAGAAGCAAATATCCAATGTACTCAACACTAACATGAAACCAATAGATGATAATCTAATTCACACCCACGTAGGAGAAAAACTCATTCAATTCAAGTTGGGGGGAGAGGGAATGAAAGAAGCGGGGGGAGGGAGGTTTGAGGTGATCCCAGTAAATGAGCACAATGCAGGGGTGTATGGCACAACTTTTGGGTGCAAGACATAAATGTAAGAAGGACTCTTAACTAACAAATTCAAATATTGTGACTTGGTTGCTTGGACCCTCACATTGACCTGAAATTTTAAAATAATAATAATAATAATAATAATACTTCTGAAGAACATCCTATTCTCTGACTAAATGTTACTAAGAATATATATTATCTAGAGTCACTTTGACATATCCAAATTAAATAAAATTGTCTTGAATTCCTAGCTGTGTCCTATGAAAAATCCAATACATGATATGGAATGTCTACTAGTGGCTTACATTTTCATTTCTAAGTTCTCCTCTTAGCAATTTATTTTTCCCGTAATAATGATTGCAATTCCAATAACACTTTCAGCTTTGTCTGTGCTTCATGTCTACATAAACATGAAATTACATTCCCGCCTCCAAGATTCATGAAAAATATTAAGCATTGTTATTTAATATAATTTTAGATTTGCAAGAAAATATAAACCATAGCTAATTAATGAAAAATAAAACCAGGGAGGCAGCCTATCCATGAGAAAGGCCAGCGCCTTTCTCACCCAGCCGGGTCCCACAAACGTAAACTGCTTTAGGACCCAGAGCTGTGTTGTTTTCTTCAGGTGCTCGATTTTCCTCCAGGGGACCACAGCAGGTGGTGGGGCTTAGAGCCTATAGCTCTGTGAAGAGTAAATTGTGTTTCAGACCTTGTCCTGCTGAGAGCTTCATATACCTCAGATTCCGAGACATGTTGGCAGCACTTTTTTTTTTTTTTTAATTTGTCGTTTGTTTTCTGTGAGGTTTTTGTACCATGGGCTGGGCTCAGGGAGTTTCTGTAGGAGAATGTTATTTCTGTAAAGATTGTTATTTAACTCTCCACCTAATCACAGCAGCCCTGCTGAGGGCTGACCCAAAGGCCAGGGGAACAGCTTGGTGTCCATGGGGGAGGGCCAAGGCCTGCAGAGCTGATTCCCAGGCTGCTGCCCAGCCCTCCTGCCTTGCACAGCACAAAGGTGGTCACCCCAGGGACACCTGGTATCCTGGGGGAGGGAGCTGCCTTTTGTCCCTGTAACTGCTTTCCCTATGGTCTAACCTGGCCACTCAGATTTGTTTGAAGCTATAATGGCACCAATTTTGTTTCCTTTTGGTATTCTCAACAGCCAGGGACTTGATTTGGGTGTATTTTAAACCCCATTAAATAAAGAGTCTATTACTTTAAAAAAAGGAAGAAAGAAAAGAAAACATATAATATATTTTCCATTTTAAAAAGTTTCTCAGCTACGTATCTCCTTAAAGAAATTCTATAGGCTTGCTTTTCTCATTTGCTGCCGTTCCTTTTCTCTAAACTTGGTTCGTATTCTAGCCCATTCAAGCCAAGCCTAGAGGACGCTGTTTCCATATGCATTCATGTACATTGGACATTCTTCTGAAGTAGGATATTTAACTCCCTGAAAAGATTCTGCAGTGGCCTCTAATTATTTATTCTTTATCTTGCATGGAAAGACATTCTCAGACATGAGCTACAGTTAAGTATTACAATTATTTATATAGGTCATATTTGAGGAGTAGTAACTCTAAGATTAACAAATATTCTAGTATGTCAAGTACTGGGAGAGTACAGAAAAGATGCTTATTTAGGCAATCTGAAGAATGGAAGAGCCTGTGGCAAGGGTCCTTAACCCAGTACCACCAATAAATACAAAAGTTAATGTTTATTCACTGCCTTTTATGTGAAAACAGTGAGGGAACATCAAGTATTTTATTTCTTTACAGGGATGTCCAAACATTTTTTTTTCTCTGTTGCACATTGGAAGTACAAGAGTTGTCTTCGACCGTGCATTATATACACAAACACTAACGAAAGGTGATTGGCAATAAAACAACCATGCACATTTTGCATGATATCCAACCCCACAGATAAGCAAAAATGTCCCCACAAAATCAGTATGTGGCCTACAGGCCGCAGGTTGGACACCACCACCACAACTTTATGTTACTATAACTTTATCTGTTAATAGAGTTGTCAAACTGGCACCAAAGGAAGCTAAGTAACTTACCCTTATCTCCATACTTAGTAAAATAGCAGAACCAAGAATTGAAAAAAAAAATGAATGAATAAAACACACACACACACACACACACACACACAAGCACCATAATTACAGAGCTTTTGCATCTATCCAGAGATCAGGGTGTGAATCACTTTTTCTTACGAGAATATTGATAGGACAGAAATTCTTATAAATAAATTCTTTATTTTGCTAGGATCCAATCATTACCGAAGTTCCAAGTTAACATGAGACAGTTTACATTTTTTAAGGGATATAAATTTTTCACATATGATGTTCTGTGCTAGCCTGCAATTTTAATGTACAGCCTTCCCATTCTTTGGGGAACGTAATTGGCCCGCTTTGTTTTACACCATAGTGGAACACGTGAAATCTTTAGTCAGATATCTGGAGATAAATTGAGAAGTGAATGTTTAGTAAAAATAAACGTGTTGGCAATATACAGAGTGTCTTTCCTTTCGTACATTTTTATTACCTGTATTTGCTCTCACACAGTCTATTATTACTATTCTGGCTTCTAACTAAGATTGATTGGTTAGGTGATTACAGAGGTGCCTGAGTACAGATTGTGGGAAGTCTTAGTGTGAGTCAGTATGCCATCAATCAAACAGCAGGTGAATGTGTATGGGAAATACAATTCCCTGAGTCGCAAAGTATAACGATGAAAAAAAAATGTAAGTACGAATATGAAGCCTGTAGATGAACTAATACATACTCACACAAGAGAAAAACTCAGTTTAATTCAATTTGGAGGGAGGGGTTGGGGGAAGGAGGAAGGGAAGGAGGGAGAGGTATTGCTGTGCTTTCATTTAATGGGTACAATGAAAAGGCCTACCTGGGTGAGGGGCACAACTACAGCAGGGACTTTACCTAACAAATGCAAAACATTGTAGCCTAATTGTTTGTACCCTCATAATAATTTAGCACCAGAGCTCCTGCAGAGAAGGAAAAACTCAAGTGGGAAAAAAAATCTCTCTCTCTGCCTGGATTCTTTGTCTAGGGATATAAGTAGTGGCATGGGACCCTTGTAGTTACATCTGGCCAGGACTTGGTAACAAAAGAATGGATACAGTCCCTTCCGCTGGGGTAAGATGAATGAACACATCAATGAATCCATACAGTCCCTTCCGCTGGGGGCAAGGTGAATGAATATATTAATGAATGGATACAGTCCATTGGTGAAATTGCCCAGGCCTAGGAAACTTACATGACATTGACCAGACCCCGGAAATGGGGGTTTCCCTGTTCAGTTGCAAGTGCACGGGGAGGGAGACAGAACCCAGACACCACTGTTTTCCCTGAACTGGTAACCTGGAGGTGTCCCCCAGCAGTTGTCCGGCTCCTCCAGCCACTGGAGCCTCCTACTCCCCTGCCCCGCCTCCACACCAACCCACTGGTTCCTCTGCTGGCTGCTGTGCACCGACACCCCCAGGGCGCAGATGGCAGGGCCTCCCGTCAGCTCAGCAGGGCTGGCTGGGGCACTGCCCACCTGTATCACTCGTCCTCACTACTCAATCTAGAGACTCCCTCTTCCAAGAAATACCTTATTTCCCCCTCCTTCTCATATTGTGGTCACTGATCTAATATGTTATTATGATCTATTTTTTAGGATTATTTTGAAATTAAGTTTCCTAGACTTCCCTCACTTTAAACCAATCTCCAAATGGTTGAACATCACCTGTTTGAATCACAGTCTCATTTTTTTTTTTTTTTTTGACGAGGACAGAAAAATTCGAGTTGATTATTGAAGGCAGACTCTCAGGCTATCACTAAAAAGGCAGATGGACCAAAATGTAAAAGACAGTTATGCAAACAGCAGATGAATAGCAGAAAATGTGAAAAATTTCTGTTAGAATATTTATCTCAGAGCCTTGCAGGGTACTGAAATATAGGATATAGTTATATCTCCAATAGTTAAGAAATGGTTTAATTAAATATGATTATGCTAAAATAATAGTAACTATGTAATTATTAAAAATGAAATGGATTTAAAATTTCTAACCATGTTTCTAATAATCTATATTTAAATCATTTTTTTAAATATACAGGGTGCCAAAAATATACACACATTTTTAAAAAGGACAACAGTGTGTTAAAACCATAATACTCAATATATACTGATAAGATAAAAGAATACAAGTTACATTGAACACGTATTGTAATTGCAGAAGTGGAAAATGACTTGAGTATTATGAATTTATTAGAGATTTTTCCTTTCTTAAAATATGTATACACTTTTCGGCACCCTCTGTGTGTGTGTGTGAGAGAGAAAGAGAGAGAGAGAGAGGGAAAAAAATCGTAAGAAGTAGATGTTAAAAATCTAAATGATTATTTTCAAGTTAAGGAATTATACTTAGCAATTGTATATTTTTCCAATGTCACTCATAATGAATCAAAATTCCAATATGAATATAGTCTCAATGCATAATAGTTCATCAAAATTATGAGGTAAGTAATATAGTCACAAGATTATTAATATAAGTATAAAACAAATAATTTCATTTTATTAATAATCCTATCATAGCAAGACTAATAGTAAATATCATTATACTTGAGGTTATTTATACTTAAGAAAATCTACTTAGCAGTTTTCTAATTAAATTATCTGTGTTATTATGACAATATTGTTTGCTCCTGTATTTATTTAAATTACCAGAACTGCTATTAAACAATTGTAATGTAACCCAGTGCTCAACAAATTGCAAGGTTTATGATTTCTATTACTATATAGTCAGGAAGCCCATGAAGTATAGAAAATATATTTGATAGAGAAGTTTATAGTATTGTACAAGTGAATTTATGTTCTTTCAAAACTAAAAAATGATGAATGAGTTTTTGAAGTTTAGGCTGTTAACTGTGAAGAGCTCTTTATTTTTTTAAGGAACTAATACATATAAAGAGAAAGCAATACTCTACAACCATAAAACATGATTTTGGTATAACATCAGAAATAAATTTATATAATAAATATAATCTTTCTGACAGTGATTAGTAATACTCAGCTGCACATATCCAAGAAGAAAATTACAGTAGCAATTAGAATTTGAGTCAGTAGTATGAAAATGCAATTTTAATATCCCCAGGGATAATTTTTTTCAAATTGTGTTACATTTTATCTAGGACATTTATCACAGAGCTCAAAATTTTAATTTGCAAAGGAATCTTCATGAAGTACTGAGAGACTAAAATGATTGAACTCTGAGTAGAAAAAATGTTCAAAGACCTACCTTTATTTCTATCAAATCCCCCAGCCACCCACAGTATCAATTATTGGGTGTTTTATTTCTTCATTTTTTGACTCAACTTAAATCTGCATTATACCTGGATTATAATTTTCCCCTGGTTAGATTCTAATAAAACAAACATCGAAGTTGTCTTTCACATCTGTCTTATCCTTATTTACTCAAGACTCATCCATTTCCAAGTTCAATTTCATCTCCCTGCCTTTTCCTCATGATCTTTGTCATTGTCATAGCTAAACCCCCTCACCTCTCCTCTATGGACTTCATTTGCTTATAAGGTAGGTCACATGACGTGATCCAGCAGCTCACTATATTTGTTGTATTCTTTCCTTTTGTTTCATTTAGGTAGCTTGAATTGCTGTCTTCAACTTCAGTGATCTTTTCTTCTGCAATGTCTAATCTGCCATTAATCTCATCAAATATTGTCTTCATTTCAATTATGGTAGTTTTTACCTCTGGAAATTTGATTTGGGTCTTATTTTTTCAATAGCATTAACCTTTTAACGTGTAGAACAGAGTTTGTTTTTTTTGTTTTTTTTTTTTTTGAGACAGAGCCTCAAACTGTGGCCCTGGGTAGAGTGCTGTGGCATCACTGCTCACAGCAACCTCCAATTCCTGGGCTCAAGCGAAGTCTCCTGCCTCCGCCTCCCAATTAGCTGGGGCTACAGGCTCCTGCCACAAAGCTCGGCCATTTAATTATTTTTTCTTTTTGGTTGCAGCCATCATTGTTGTTTGGTGGGCCCAGGCTGGATTCGAACCTGCCAGCTCAGGTGTACGTGGCTGGCACCTTAGCCCATTGAGCCACAGGCGCCAAGCCTAGAATAGAGTTTTAAAATTGTTGTAATATCCTTTTCTACAAATTTAGTGTTTGTGTCAGTTTGAGATTGGTTGCTATCCCCTTCATCATGGGTCATCTATTCCTGTTATTTTCATGAGCTGATATCTTTGTTTAAATGCCATATATCTTTATTTAGATGCCAGACACTGTGAACTCTATGTTTTTGGATAATGGCTATATTTCTATACCTACAAATATTCTTAAACTTTATTCTGCAGTACAAATAACATTTTAAATACCTGGAAAGATATGTATCTTTTGAGATCGTTACTTCATGATTTTCTAGCTAAGAGTGAAACAAGGGTTAACTATTCCCCATTATTAAAGTAAGACTTTCTTGAGATGGCTGCCAACTATTACAAGAATTATAATTTTTTATTTATTCTGTTTTGTGGCAATAGGCACTATTCCCATCCTCATGTCAGAACCATTCATTGCACTCTTAAGTACTTAAAAAACTTTGTTTTTCTGACCTCAGATCATTTCCTCACAATAGTGCACAAGTCAGTCTCTGTTGGATACTAGAGGAGGTCATCTGCATATCTGCAGGATAATCTGGATCCTTTATTTCTTCTCTGCTAGTCTGTTTTAGGAAATCTAGGTGTTATGGACTTCCCAGGCTCTTTGTTTTAGCTTCTCCATTCAAGGAGTCCAACAATTTATTTCTGAAATCTCCTTTCCCATTTCTCTAGACCCTGACCTTTTGATACAGCTTAGAAACACTGTCCACAATAATCTTGGACAATATTAATTCCAATAACCTTTGTTCTCTGACCCTCTGTTTTGAGTACTTGATGTTCCATTGTCTGAAATATTATTTTATGTTTGATAATGTTTGTAAAAATTGCTTTACTGGTATACATCTGATAAAGGGCTAAAAATCAGAATCTTAAAAGAACACAAATCATCAAGGAACAACAACAAAAAATTTAAAAATGTGCAAAAGACACAAACTTTTCAACTAAATATGTACAAATGGCCAAAAAACTGATGAAGAAATTTTCAATGTCTCTAATCACTAGAGAAATGCAAATCAAAGCTACAATGAGATATTACTTAAATCTTATGAGAATGGCTCATATTAAAAAGTCTCAAAAGAACAGATGCTGGCTGGCTGTGGAGAGAAAGGAACTCTTATATACTGTTGGTGGGACTATAAACTAGCACAACCTCTGTGGGAAATTGTGTCGAGATACATCAAAGAACTTAAAGTAGAGCTACCATTTGATCCAACAATCCTATTCCTGGATATATATCCAAAGGGGGAAAAAAGTCATTTTTTAAAAAGGACGTCTACAATCAAATGTTTATAGCAACACAATTCAAAATTGCAAAGATGTAGAAACAACCCTTGTGTCCACCAATATATGAATGGATTAATAAGATGGAGTATATGCAAATCATGGAGTACTACTCAGCCATAAAAAATGATGCTCTAATATCTCTTGTAATAACCTGGATGCACCATTATTTTAAGTGAAACATCACAAGAATGGAGCAAAACTTTAGTCAATACTAAATTGGAATTAATCAATGAAGACATAAGTTCACATGCAGAAGTAAATCTTAATGAAAATCAAGCTGGGAGAGAGAGAAGGAGGGGATGAGTAAATTCATACCTACCACATACAGTGCCCACTATCTGCATGAAGGCACACTTATAACTTTGATTCAATCTGTCCAAAAACAAAGTATGTAAAGAAAACATGTGTACCCCCTAATATTCTGAAATTTTTCTAAAAGTTGCTTTCAGGCAGAATGGTAAATATGGTTACTGATACTCCATCTTGATCAGAAGTGAAAGTTTTTCTGTTTTACTAGATTGGGGCTGCTATAAGAATTTACCATAGACTCTACAACTTACACAAGAGAAATTTACTTTCAATAACCCATGGAGTCAAGATCCAGGCACCAGTAGATCCAACGTCTGATGTCTTGATTTGTGTAAGGTCATCTTTTTCTTGTGTGTCACATGGCGGAGATCAGAGAGAAAGGAAGCAATTTCTTCCCCTATCTCTTCTACTAAGGTTACAAATGATCCATGTGGCTCTGTGCTCAAGAGGTAATTACCTCTCCTAAGCCCCATCTTCAAATATCATCACAACGGAATTATGCTTTAACATATGAGTATGGGGGGAAATACACAATCCATAGCACCTCTTTTGTGTTAGACATTTTAATAGAAATGCTATTTAAAAAGTGAAGTGTGAATCATTAAATTTTAGAATTACAAATTAATTTGCAATTTATTTACGTATAGTCTAATTGAAATAATATATATATATATATATATATATATATATATATATATATATATATTCCTGTTGATGTTTTACTTCAAAATAAAAACTTGCACCTGTTACAAAATTAATAGCTTTCATTTTCAAAGGACATTACAATGAGCATATTATTGGTATTTTCTTACCCCTACTTGAGTTTGTTGTTCAATTGTATTATTTACGGTGGCATTTGGAGGGTGTTGGTTCTATTTTCAGTTTTCTTAAAAATAAAAGAATGAATGCTGGAGACATTTTAGCATAGAATTATGTAATAGTGTTAAACTATTCCCTTATAATTATACAGATACTTTTAAGATAGTATATGCTATTATTCAGCCACAATAAGGGAAGATCATAGAACTGTCATGAAGATGCAGAGATAATCTAATGGGAACTGACCATACAGAAAACATGTCTGTGAAAAAAGCAACACTATTACTGATGGAAACGATGCTGTACTCGGTAAAATAATTTTAAAAGGTTTATTCTGAAACAAATTTGAGGATCATGACCTGGAGCCACATCAAGAAGCTTTGAACATGTGGACTCAAGATGGTGGGGTTATAATTTGGTTTTATCCATTTTAGGGAGATGGGAATTACAGGTGAGGCCACAAATCAATAGATGGAAAACATACATTGGTTGACCCCAAAAGGTGGGTCATCTTAGAAACTGGAGCTTACGGTTTATAGGTGGGTTTAAAGATTCTTCACAGCTAATTGGCTGGCAAAGGTAGGCTCCATTTAAAAGACTAGGAGTCAGTGAAGAGGTAAAGGGTCTGTTAATTAGAGACAAAGTACTGGACAGACTGGAGTGGTTTGTTATCCATGCTGAGGACCTGCAGGGAGGGCTTGCATAGTCTTAGGCCTGTTAGTGAGTCACAAAGGACATGTCTAAGAAGGAGTGGGGGGTATGATGAGGCATGTCTGATCCCCTTTCTCATGACTAGACACTCAGTTTTAGGGATTTTCCAGACCAGATGGGGGTCCGGTCAGTCAGTTGCTGTGGGGGAGCCTTAAATTTTTATTTTAGTTCATGCTACAAATGTTTGATGGCTTTTAGCAATGTTCCACAACTATTATTAAAACAAAACTACTTGGGAAAAAAAGTAAATATTTGCCCTTTGTCGTGGAGCAAAATCAAACTTTCTAAATATAGTACAAATCAGAGTTATAATATTTAGCCTATCTTAGAATAAGAAAGTTATTTCTAATCATTAGATGAATGGTAGAAAGAAAACTTTAAAGTCAGGGAATGAATTGGGTTTTCATGAGAGTTAACAGCCCATAAGAATAGCCATGATGAGAAGAAAATATTATTACTCTAAATAGGGAAATATATTAATTTACTATCTCCTCAGGTAAGAATAAGTCATGACTAGTACATGTGTATTAGTCTGTTTGCATTACTATAAATGAACACTTAAGGCTGGATAATCTATGAAGAAATTAGGTTTATTTGACTCATCATTCTGCAGGCTATTCGAGAAGCATGACCTTAGCATCTGTTGCTGGTAAGGGTTTCATGGCGCTTCCAATCATGATAGAAGGTGAAGGGGGAATAAGATTGTGACATGGTGAGAGAGGCAGTTAGAATGGACTATTACATTAGGGTTGGTGCACTCTTACTATGCGCAACAAGACCCTACCCCCAAAGCTAATGAAAAAAAAATTCTACATTGTAAAGTCAGTTGTAGACCATTTAGTATAGTCTGAGCTGGTGGTGAAGAACAATTGGTTATGGGATCATTTAATTATGTAATTAAAAACTGTTTTTGGAAAGGTTTGCTATTAATATAGAAATAAGAGAAATTGCTTATAAAAATCTCTCTGATAGCAAGTTTTTATTGTGTTTACATTTTTTTCCTACCCATGGAGGTGAAGAAAACAGAGGTCCCATTTCACGGTAGTGAGTCCATCAGAGAACTAATGAGAGAAACAGGCCCCTTTAAAATAGGGGCTGGTACTATAATTATAGGAAAATTCTCTGTCATTCTGCTGCTTATATGCTAGTGGAGTGAACATAAAATTATATTTATGCAATTTAACCTTGATTAAAATGTTGTCCCAATTGAGGAACATTTATATTTCACACAATTCTCTTATTTTTAAAATTATTTTAAACGTTTTAATATATACCTATTTTAAGAGTATATAATGCATGTATACACATGTATAATTTCTATAATCATATAGTTTTAATATATGAACATTAATTATCTCAGATGATATAATTACATTAGCTATAATAATATTAATAAAAATCTTAAAACTAGACATATGGTGTAAATGATAGTACTACCCTTCTAAGAATAGCAGTAGCAAATGAGTCAAACTAATATCTTAAACAAATGTTACATAAATAATTAAATTAGAATAAAGAAGAAAATACATTATTCTCTTAAAGTCATAGAAGAATTTGTTAAGGAAATGTGGATGTTTTATTTTTAAAAATCGATTGCCACAGAGAGTCTTTATTTCTATCTGGTTTTCATTTCACATGATAACTGTAACATGTACTAATTCCAGGAGCTAATATTTAGAGATGGCAATCCAAGTTCATCATCTGCAATTTTTTTCAGCTTTCTATTTTGAAGTAAATTGTAAAACTCATGTAAGTGTGAATGTGTGTTTAGTTCTAGGAGATTTTATCGTGTGTATAGATTTATGTGACTATTGTATAAAACAGTTCAACCATAAAAAACTCTTTCTTTTTTTCTTTTACATAGCACAGACATCAACTCTTCTTGTCACAAACTACCTAACTCATGGAATTACAAATATGTTCTCCATTTCTGTAATTCTTTTATGTCAAGAATTTTCTATACGTGGTTTTGTTCATTTAGCATAATTCTTTTGAAATCCATCCAAGTTTTTATATGCATTAATAAATTGTTCTTTCTTATTGCAGTGTGGTATTTCACAGTATGTATATATCACAGTTTAGCGATTCACCCACTGAAGTTTATTTGAATTACTTCTATTTTTTTGTCTTTTGAAAATACAGGTTATTGTATTCATATACAGGTTATTTTATAGATCTAAGTTTTCAATTCTCTGGTATAAGTGCCCAGGAATTGTTGTGTCACATAATAAAGATATGTTTAGTTTTAAAGGAAACCACTGTATTGGTTTGCCATCATGGCTGTACCATTTTACATTCCCACCAGCAATGTATGAAGTTCCCACTTTTTGCTCACGCTTATTGACATTGTGTGTTTTTCTATTTTCATTTTAGCCAATATGATGGGTATGTAGTGACAAATTATTTTTATTTTAATTTGCAAATTCCTAGTAAGTAATGATATTGGGCACTTTTCCTCTCCCTATATTTGGTGTACCTTTTCACATATCATAGCACAATAATGAAAAAGCAATAAAAAATGATTTTTACTTCTTTGTTAAATTTTTATAATAATAAAGACTCATTGGAAAAGGCAGACCAATGTTCATTTAGAACAATGAAAACAATAGTTTGTATGATTTCTAGCTAAGATAGAACTCAGTTGTGTACATAAAATGGTCAGAATATTGAAATTGACAAAATACCTCATTTACCGTAATTTGATCATTATACATTGTGTGCCTATTTCAAAACATCACATGCAGCCTTTCTATATGCACAGCTATTATGAACTCATAAGTATTAAAAATAAAAATTTAAAAAGAACAAAAAAGAAAGAGAAAGAATTCACATATTTTCTGAAGAAGTATTCATTGTTTGGCTTTTGTTTGAATGTTTATTTTTACCTATATGTTTCTGAAAAAGGTATCAACTATATTATTTTCTGATGTTTGGTTAGATGTTCTTGCAAACAGAAAATTTGACATGTATTTCTACATAAAACTGGTCAAAGATGACCTAGAAATTAAGTTTATATAGTACTTTCTCTTTACATCATATTATAAGATTTTTACAATAACTAAGGCATAGGTATATTGTAGATTTATTATTCCCATTATAAAATTAAGGAATGTGTGGCTTTCGAGCATTAGGTGTTCATTATCATAAAATAAATGTATGAAGCATTTATATATCAACTCAGAATTTCTGTTTTCAAATTCAGTTTTCTGCCCTGTGCCTCAGAGATATTTAAACTCGCAGCTTAAAGATAGCAGAAATTCCTCTGTATAAATAACATCAATGAAATATACCTGTTTTTTGACTTTGTTTAAAATACAAAGAGATTTTCATCTGTATCTAGTTCTTTTAACTACAAGCTTTGGTTTGAATATTAATTTTAATTAAAGAATATTCCTAGAAATTTTATAGAGAAAATCAAAGCCTTTATTTGAAGAATACAATCAGGTTGTACTTTGGAAACTAATTTGTTTACATATGTAAAATAAGTCTACCTTTCTGCATGCATAATTAAGATGCAACATTGTGCATCATTGACTGGTTAATTAAAACAATTAGGATGGTAGTGGATCATGGCAATTTACCTTAAGAGGTATGATCAGAATACACCACCAGCTATGAAACAATAGATAGTAATTGCCTTTAATCCATTTTTCACATTAATAACACAAAGGATATTTTAGCTCTTTACAGTTTCATTCATTCTTAGCATTGGCCTATTTGTAGGTGCATTTGAGAATAAAAAGAAACAAAACAAAACTAAGTGCTTATCTGCTTTTCAAGACTTGTTGCACAACGGATGGGAGGACTACCATACAACAGGACCCGCCGTTTAAACCGTGAAAAGAATGGCTCTGCATATGATGTCATCTAAGGTGTCTGTCTTAGGAAGGTTTGACAGTGGTATGTGCTTCAGAGAGACAGACTCATGTCTCTTTCTTTCTATGAGAGACCTAATACCACTCTAACATCTCTCTTACCTTACCTGAGAAGTGTCTCCAAGAGTGGTAGCATTAGCTTGGGCTTTGAAATGACATAAGATTAAATTTGAAACTGAATTTCAGTATTTATTCCCTGGTCAGTTAACACAGGATGCTTCTTCTTTCTGAAGCTTTCTGTTTAGTAATGGTAAAATGATTTCCATCTTTTGGACAGAGAAGATCCAAATGTTATGGGTCTGAAAGCTACATGTTTGGGGGTGCCATTTAAGGAAAAATATACAAAATAAAGATGAATCTAAACATTTATTTGGAAATAATATAGTATAATAAAATACAAATTTAAAGAAGCTGACAAGTGCCAAATACATAACAAACTACAATTACAATTTAGTAATTGTTTCGCACATCCTTTATGATACATTTTTTACTATTACTTTGGCTGTATGTTCTTTCATAACATGTTTATAACACTTTTATAATATTATTTTCTTTAGAGACAAAAATATAATTTGGTCTTTGTACTACCATTGTTGATTATTCTTAAATTAATAATTAAAATTCAGAAAAGTTTCTTTCAGTTTCACAAATGAATATTAACTATGTCATGTGAATTCTTTAAAGTTATTTTCAATTTTGGGAAACCCCCACCAAATTTCTTTTTATATAAGGTATTTCAGATGTTCTCTCTGTGATACTGTGGTAGATCTGTGCCCTATACACATATGAATCTTAATAAATTATATTTCTCATGATTCTTATTTTAAAAAATGAATGATGAATAGATAGTCATATGCACTAGTAAGTACATGCCTGATGGAAAGGAATTTTGCTATGATTAGGTACTGCTGAGAGCTGAATACTCTGCTTGCAATTTTATACATCTAATGATAG
Source organism: Perodicticus potto (assembly GCA_963574655.1). Taxonomy (NCBI): domain Eukaryota; kingdom Metazoa; phylum Chordata; class Mammalia; order Primates; family Lorisidae; genus Perodicticus; species Perodicticus potto. The sequence goes on along the minus strand of CAUYRH010063227.1, from coordinate 8,717 downwards.
CAAAATTTTACAACAAAACCAAAATACTCTCTTAAGTTTTGTGCTTTACAAGCCTCCAGAGCTCACATATTCCACTACTCTTGCTGTTGAGTGTTCTGGGATGCATTTATACACAGGTAGCATTTGATCTAAGACTCTAAGCCTCTGTATCATGATGATGGGTTACTCAGTATAGTGACATTTAGGAGTATTTAGAATTCCTTTATAGCACATTCACAGTGCCTTACTTACACATGAAAGGGATTGCACCCACTAAATCTAAATTCTATTCACTGTCAATCAACTTCTGCTGGCCAGATACCCTAGTTGGCAATGGCAACCCTTTTGCTCTCTGATACAATCAGTGTGACAGGGGTAAAGTTGTTGTGTAATGGGATATCAATATTAACTAACTTCAGCTAACATATCTTAACTTCAAAATTTAACATAATTATACGACCACGTGAATCAATTGCTAGTCTCACCTTTGGAAGAGGCCGTGCTTGAATTCAAGGGCCATGAAACTTAGGGTTCACTAGGTTCCTTATAAATTTGCTTCTTATTTAATGTTCATTGAATAACTACATTACAGAATATATTCAAATATATATTTAGTGTGACAATCTCCCCATAGATTCTACCAAAATATGATATGGTAAGGATTAATACTGCCTCTACTTTTTTTTTTTTTTCACAATTTTTGGCCAGGGCTGGGTTTGAACCTGCCACCTCCTGCACTTGGGGCTGGTACCCTACTCTGTTGAGCCACAGACACTGCCCTGCTTCCACTTTTTATATTCTTATACTAATTAGAAACAAAATTCTGAATAAATCTTAGAAAGACTCACTCTTTTTGGTGCTCATCATTGACAAATAATCAAAAATTTCTAGTGTAAATTAGGGAGGAGCACTTTATTAAAACACTGGTATGGATATATATTCTAACTACAATTCTCTGTTTAAAATTAAGTAAACTATATAAATATCTTGATAAAATTAAGTTCTTTCCTATAATCCTTAAGAGTTTTCTTAGCAATTTAAATGAAAAATATCTATGATCATTTTGCAAAAATATTAAGGGCTTCATTAAAATTAGATTATTCTATCATAATGCCTTAATAATGAAAACATTTTCTGAAAAAAATTTACTATTTTAATTTTTTAAAGGCCTAGCTTCCTTGATTAATGATTTTTCATGTAATATAAGAAGTTCTCTAACACTATATTTATCAGCCTCTTAATGTCTGGTATGTTGGAGATTGCTATTTTATTGACAACCAAATTGCATTTCATGTCGTTATATTTTGGTATGTTTAATATACAGAGCATCCATAAAGTTTGTTTGAAATTTATTATGTTAAGCTATTTTAAACTGCACATGAATTTTATGTCCACCTTGTATCATGGTAGGCCAGACTGAAATAAACATTATTTTGCAATAGAGATAGTAAATGTTTAGGGAACTGTGTAGGTTTGCTCAAGTACCACAAAATACCTTATACCATGTGTCCTAAAGATAAATTTATTTACTCAACGGTTGTGAAAACTAGAAGTCCAAGTTCAAAGTTCCAGCAGAGTTGGTTTGTGGTGAGTTCTCCTCAGATTGCAGATGGCCACCTTCTCCCTGGGTCTTCACATGGCCCACAAGTGTGAGAAGGCAAAGAGAGATCTCCAGGGTTCTTTTTATAAGAGATCCAATCCTAAGATATTATGGCCTCACTCTTATAGCTTCATTAACCTTAATAACCTTCTCAAAGCTTTGTCCACAAATATCGTCACATTGGGAGTTCAGGCTACAATTTATGAATTTGGGGGGGGGGGGGCTGAAGGGAGCATAATTCAGTCCATAACAGCAACTAATACAGATGAATGTTTAGATTATTAGTGAATGTGCTCATGATTTTATTTGCTTCACAACTTCAGATAATAAATACTTGAAAAACAAATGTATGCCGTATTCCAATGCTTTTCAGTACTTTAAATATTTCATTCCACTTCTCGTTTGAGTGGATTCTAAAGAGAAGTTCAATGTAACTCCTTCTAGGGCTGCTTTTGCTAAATTTCATAGGTTTTGATAAATTGTGTTCCCTTTGTCATTCGGTTTGAAGAATCTTTTGATTTCCCTGTTTATATCATCATTGACCCAATAACTGTCAGCAGGAGGTTGTTTAATTTCCAAGACTTCTCTTGGTGTTGATTTCTAGTTTTTTTCGCATTTTGATCTGGTGTGATTCGAATTTTTTTAAATTTGTTGATCCATAAATTTGTTGAGCCATGATCTGTAGTCTAAAATATGGTGAGTCTTGGAAAGTGCTCTGTGTGCTGATGTGAAGAAAGTATAATCAGTGGTTTGGGGGTAAAATGTTATGTAAATTTCCAATAAGCCTATTTGTTCTAGAGTCCCATTTATGTCCAATGTTTATTTATTTTCTCCTTGAATGGTCTCTCCAGGTCTATCAGTGAGGTGTTGAAGTCCCTAGATATTATGATACTGCTGTTTATCTTATTTCTTAGATCTAGTTTAGTTTGCTTTATGAATCTGGGCACTCCCGTGTTAGGTACATAAATATTTACAATTTTTATGTGTTTTTGTTGGGTTCCTCTCTTTATCATTATATAATGACCATCTTTGTCTTTCTTTACTACTATTCATTTAAACTCAGGTTTATCTGCCAGACAAATTGCTATACCAGCTTACTTTTTGTTTCCATTTGCATGAAATATTTCTTTCCATCCCTTAACCTTGAGTCTGTATGAGTCCTTTGGGGTTAGATGTGTTTCCTGGAGACAGTATATACTTGGTGGTGGGATGAGGAATTGAGGACAATCCTACCTAACAGGTATGGTGAATACTACCTTGGTGATAAGAACATTTATAGCCATGACTCATGCATTGTAAAAATGACCCATGTAACCAAGAATATGTTTACTTGTGCAATACTTCAGAATTGAAAAAAAAAGCAGCATGAAAATCACAGGAGCCTTATCTGTTGTAAACACACAAAATCCTCAGTCCTTAAATTATGATTTAGTGTATATCTCTATCTATCTATTTATCCATCTATCATTTATTTCACTACCTTGTTACCTTCATAAGGGTGGAATTTTAACATTTTCAGCTTTATAAAATTTACTAAGCAATGTTTGATTACATTTTAAATTAAGCTATGAAAATTTCTTTCAGGTGGTGCCTGTGGCTCAGCAAATAGGGCACCAGCCCCATATACCACGGTGGTAGATTCGAATCCAGCCCCAGCCAAACTGCAGCAAAAAATAGCCAGGTGTTATGGCGGGTGCCCGTAGTCCCAGCTACTTGGGAGGCTGAGGCAAAAGAATCACCCAACCCCAAGAGCTGGAGGTTGCTGTGAGCTGTGATGCTACAGCCCTCTACCAAGGGCAACAAAGTGAGACTCTGTCTCTTAAAAAAAAAGAGAAGATAAATTCTTTCAATTGTTTTTTAAAAACTCAAGTATAGATCTCCATGTGACTAGATGAAAGCACAAAGATATTAATAAATCAGTTGTTTGTTGAAACAGATCCCAAAAAACCTGCCTAGCCCCTCAATTAGTTCTGGGAAGTACAAAGTTGAGGTGAACTATCTTACCATTAAAAAACAGTTATGGTTTCTGCTATAACCTCTGAGGCTTCAATATCTCTTCATATTTCCATTTATTCTTGGTCTTAATCAGCCCTGGGAAATCCATCCAATCATTGATGAGGCTTAGTCCTAGTGACATTCACACGTCAATGCATATGTGCTCATCTTTATGATTCAAGCCCTTGTCAAATAATATATTTACTGCTTTGGGGAAAATAAATGTTGTAAAACATTTTTTGAAAAATCTTATTCTTTAAGTTGAGAATTTTTTCTAGCCTGTGCTGCAAGCTCCCATCCTAACAGTTCTCATCTGTTTTGTCTTTTCTACTTTGTAGTTTTCCTCTTTATTTTTCTATCCTATTTGGGGAAGATCAGTACCTGTGATTCAAATCTAACAAGTATCTTTTTTAGAACTTCTCCTTGTAAGGCACTGGGAATAACAGACAATTACTAATATGATGAGCAAACTGTAAAAATAGTCAATAATAAGGCCATAACACATTTCTTGCTTTGATATGCAATTATCATTTTGGCATTAGATTTCTCTTACCAAGATTTCTGCCGGCTTCAAGATTTTAGAATCTTGTTTTCCTTAACATAAGAGAAATTGAAAAATATGGTTTTCATTCTCAGGCAAACCATAAAACTCACTGAAAAAGAGAATAAAGCTGCTAAACTCTTATGATAGGAATTCATTTGGTGAACATTTAAAAGTCCATAAGTGCAGAATTATACTGCCTTTGCTACAGTTCTCTTCTAGGGGATTCACCACTTTCTTTAAGATTAAGTATCATGCTAACAACTTAGATATACTGTATTCCACTAGAAGTTCACTAAACTTTGGTAAAATTCTGACATACTATTAGCTCCTTAATTCCTGCTGATATTCAAAACTCCTTCCCAAGCATTTCTTTCTTCACAATTTGTCTCCCAACTTATTCATGATTTTTCATGGGGGAAAATCAGACTCTATTGAAGGATAAGACCATTGTTGTGATTTCCAAATACATATATAATCTACTTTTCCTTTAGTCAAATCCTGTAGACCAAATTATTTAGTGATTTATTAGAAGACCATTTCATTTTATTTTTAATTGTTTATATTAAAGAGTACCAATGTTTTTGTTACATACATAATTATTAACATTATAATGTTTTAGTCAGGTCTTTAAGTGTGTCCATCACTTGAGTAGTGTCCACTGTACCTGTTATGTAGGTCTTTACTCTTCCCATCTTCCTTTCCTTCTTGATTTCCGACAATCTTTACTTCTTTCTGTGCTCATGTGAGCCCATCAACTAGTTCCAAATTAGAGAGTACATTTGATGTTGTTTTTCCATTCTTGAGATGCTTCACTTAGCATAATAATTTCAGTTCCCTCCAAATTATTGTGAAAGACATTTATTTATTTTTATAGCTGAGTAGTAGTTCATGGTGTGTATATCATATTTCGTTAATCTACTCATGACTTGATGGGCACTTGATTTGACTCCAGATTTGTGCAATTTTCAATTCTGCTGCAGCAAATATTTAAATGCAGGTATCATTTTGATAAAAATGATTTCTTTAAGTGTATTACCAGTTGTGTGATTGCTGGATCATTGGTAGGTATTTTTTTAGTTCTTTGAGAGATTTCCATACTGTTTTCCATACAGGTTATACTAATTTGCAGTCCAACAACACATGGTGGGACACACAAACAACATATATTGTTTTAGAAATTTTTAACGAAAGGGATAAGGTTGTATTTAATTGTGGTTTTAATTTGCATTTCTCTGATGAGTAGTGACATTGAACATTTTGTTCATGTTTGTTGGCTGTTTGATGATCTTCTTTTGAAAATCTTTTATTCATGTTTTTTGCTTACTTTTTAGTAGGGTTATTTGTATTTTTCTTGCAAAAAAAGATTTGCTTGAGTTCTTTGTAGATTCTGGATTATAGCCTTTTTCAGATGTATGATTTGCAGACATAAAAAAAAATTCATTGCTTCATTTGGAACCCAAAAAGAGGCTGAATAACCAAAATAATCTTAAACAAAAAGAACAAATCTGAGGGCATCACATGACCAGACTTCAAACTATACTCTAAGGTTAAAGTATCAAAAACAGCATGGTGTCCAGGCAAAAGTAAATAAATGGGACAAAACAGAGAACCTAGACATAAATTTACCTACAACCAACTGATCTTCAACAAAGCAGACAATAAGATACAATGGGTATAAGAAAACCCTATCCAATAAGTGGTGTGGTGCTGGTAAAATTGGATAACCACAGGGAGAAGAATGAAACAGGACCCCTATCTCTCTCACTGCTCACAGAAGTTAATTCAAGATAGATAACATGCTTAAGTGTGAGGCATTGAACCATAAAAATTACAGAGGAAAAAGTGAAGAAAAACTATTCTAGATATCATCATGAGCAAAAAGAAATTATTAGTAAGACCCCAAAGCAATTACAGCAACCACAAAATAAATAAATGGGAATTGATTGAATTCTGCACATAATCAGAATCAATAGAGCATGCAACCTACAGAATGGTAGAATATATTCACAACTGTTATTACTTTAATATATGCTTCATAATGACTCACAAGAGACACTACATTTAATTCTAACTTCCATATTTATTCATTTCAGAAAGCATTCCTACCATGTAAAAAAGAAAATATAGTTTACCAGTTTTTTGTGTTTGTTTTTGAGACAGAGTCTCACTTTGTTGCCCTTGGAAGAGTGCTGTAGCGTCACAGTTCACAGCATCCTCAGACTCTTGGGCTTAAGCAATTCTCTTGCCTCAGCCTCCCAAGTAGCTGGGACTATAGGCAACGCCTCAATGCTCGGCTATTTTTAGAGATGGAGTCTCACTCTGCCTCAGACTGATCTCCAACTCCTGAGCTCAGGGAATCCAGCTGCCTCGGCCTCCTAGAGAATAAAATAGTTTAAAAATTTGATACTATCATATGGGGAGGTGCACACATGTGGATATACACATGTTATCAATAGAATATTTTGGCAGAGCAGAAGAATGAGGCTTTCTTTTTAATGTGTTACGTATCACCTTTTCACAATTTTTCAATTTAAACTGTATATTTTGTTAGTGCTAACATGTAAAGCTAGGCAACACCCTTTCCCTACATGGACATTAGAATTCATTAATTCACACTGGAATATTTGAAGCCATCACCAAATATTCCATAAGAAAAAAAAATTAGGCTAACCGTTACAGATGTTACATTTCTATTTACTATAGCTGATGTCTAGAACACGAAATCCATTGGATATTTTTTCAATATAAGTTCACTGACACCACTGTGATACAATGACAACTGGACAATTGATTCTTTTCTCATTGGTAGCCAAAAGTAATTCCTTTTTCTGGAAGAGATTATAATGCACAGAAATGCATATCCTTCATCTACTGTCTTGGGCTGCATTGTGAAAGTATCAGTTTTCAATTCAACCAGACATGAATTTAAATCTATATACTAGTCTAATAGCATTAGACATATTACATAACCTTTCTGTTATACCTGTTTTTTTTCTGTAACATGGAATAGACATTTCTTGAAGGCAAAGTGTCATGAGGATTCGAAGAATAAGCTCAGTAAATAGTGATTCAATGAATGGCATTTACTGCTATTTAGCTCATTTGTCTCCTTGTTTTTGAAGACATTATTCCACTAGTGCACAATACTTTCTCTAAAAGGAATGAATTATTTCATAGGCAATTTAGATTTAAATAGACATATAAAAGTGAGAGTAAATATGAAAGTAACCAAGTTGAAGCTGGGTATAGTGGTTCACATCTCTAATCCTAGCACTTTGGGAGGCTGAGGTGGGAGGATTGCTTTAGGTCAGGAGTTCAAGACCAGCCTGAGCAACGTACGGAGACCCAGCTTCTACGAAAATTGTTACTAATCAAATATAGTGCTGTATGCCTGTATGCTACCTACTTGGGAGATGGAGGCAGAAGGATTACCTGTGCCCAGGAGACTGAGGTTTCAGTGAGCCAAAATGATGTCACTGCATTCCAGCCTTGGTGACATAATAAAACCCTATCAAAAATAAAATAAAATAAAAAGAAAGAAAAAAAGAAAAAGAAAATCAGGTTGGGCCTGAGGAGAGATGATAAAATTCAAACTTACACAACTGTATAATGGAATCATGGCATATGGTATGTAGCTAAAATGAAATTTAGCTACAAATACTAAATGAAATAGGTATTTTTGTTGCGCCGACAAAGTTGTTAGTTGAAAACTGCTGTAGCAAGTCCTCAGTATCATCAGAGACTAAGGCACTTTTCTTTCTGCTCCTTGCTCAGTATTATACAGGGCTCCAATTTTCAAGGTTATTGTCTAAAGGAGTCATAAACCAAGGCTCACAGGCTCTGTCCACACTGTCCACCAGATTTTGTATGTGAAGTGAAGCACATACATTTCTGTGTGGCTTCTTTCATGCTGCAATGGCAGTCTTGTATGGCTATGACAAAGACTGAAGGCCTAATATAAACCAGGGTGTTTGCTATTTGGCCACATATTTTAAAAAAAGGTAGCTTTTGCCTGGTCTAAGACAGTGCTATTTAGTAGAGTTGTAATGTGAACTGCATCCACAATTTTAAGTTTTTCTAAAAGCTGCTTTTTAAAAGTAATAACAGACACAATTAACTTGATTAACGTAATTCATTTAACACTTTACATGACAAAACCCAACTTCCACAGTGGTGAAAGTGGTGAAAGGATTAAACATGTCCACTGGAAATCCAAAAATCATGCCACCCAAAACACAACCAGGCTTATCAATTCTCTCAATGTGAATTGTTTAAATTTCCTATAAAGAGGCACAGGCTGGCTGACTAGATACATAAACTCAGACCGGATATCTCCTATATACATTACATTAAAGGATAAAAATAGACTCAGAGTGAAGGGATGGACTTGTATATTACAGGGAAATGGAAATCAGAAAAAAGCAGGGGTTTCAATTTTAGTAGCAGATACAACTGGCCTTAAACCAACAAAGATAAAGAAAGATAAGGAAAGTCACTACATATTTGTCAAGGGAAACACTCAACATGAAGAGATTTCAATAATAAACATTTATGCACACTACCAGAATGCTCCTCAATTCATAAAGCAGACCCCAACAG
>CAUYRH010063219.1:0-24743 GCA_963574655.1 Perodicticus potto | reverse complement strand
CCTCTGCCTCCCAAGTAGCTGGGACTGCAGGCACCCGTCACAACGCCCGGCCATTTTTTGGTTGCAGCCGTCATTGTTGTTTGGCGGCCCGGGCTGGATTCGAACCCACCAGCTCAGGTGTATGTGGCTGACGCCTTAGCCTGTTGAGTCACAGGCACCAAGCCTGCATTTTTTATTTCAAGTGAGGAGCAAATGATCACATTCTTCCACATGCAGATGTCCACTCAGCATCTCTCCTGAGGTCTGAGTTCAGTTCACAGAGAGTAGATTTAGGGAAAAATCTGCCTTTTATCTGCTGGCCAAGATAAAAGAGAGAGAACAGAGCCCATTGGGCCCAAACCTGCCTGTCCAAGGGTTGGGCAGGGTCAAAGAGGAAAACAATGACAGCTTTGACGGTGGTACCCTTAGGCCAGTCCCTGAGCTTGGCATCTGTGCATGTTACCCAGTTGTCAGTCTCCACCAGCCCCTGATGGAATAAGTACTGTTTTCACCTCACCTTGTAGATGGAGCCCATGCAGCTCTGGAGCTGAGAATTTGCCTGGAGCCCCTATCTCACCAGTGGGAAAGCTGGCCTTGAACCCAGGGCTGTAGTCTGAATGGGGTGGCCCTTTGAAATATGTTGGAACTGACTCCCCTGTGCGGCATCAGGAGGTGTGGGCTTTGGGAGGTGGTTAAGTCACGGAGCCCCACTTTCATGGATGGGATTGAGGCCTAGGGGAGGGCTTGAGGTCTTCTGCCACGTCAGGATAAGGCACCATCGAGCAGACAGCCACCCCCCAAACACTGAACCTGCTGGCACCTTGATGTCACACTTCCCAGTCTCCAGGACTGTGAAAAATACATTTCTTTTCTTTATAAGTCACCCAGTTTGTGACAGCACAGGACACTGGCTAAGACCGTGGGTCCTGCAGATTCCAGGGCTCCAGACCAGCCCTTTCCAGCTCTGCCCTCAGATCCAAGACTTTGGGACTGGACCATCTTTGCGCTGGCACTTGCATCCCCAGCCTCACACCCACTTCCAGGCCCCCACCTGTCTGCCATCCTCCTAATTCCCGGGCAAAGATCTGGGTCGCTGCTTTTTTTTTTTTTTTTTTTTTGTAGAGACAGAGGCTAACTTTATACCCCTCGGTAGAGTGCCATGGCGTAACATAGCTCACAACAACCTCCAACTCCTGGGCTTAGGCGATTCTCTTGCCTCAGCCTCCCAAGTAGCTGGGACCACGGGGTCGCTGCTGTTTGACTGTGACAGTCTGCTACAGTGTCTGTCAGACCCTGCATGGCCTCACATCTGTGACCTGCACAAGCCTGGCCTCTGCATCTACAGGATGTGGTCCTGGTCCCTTTGTGCCTGCTGGCGAAGGTGCCCGGCGTCACAGCCCAGGAGGGAGCCGCCTCTCACTCCCTGCTAATGGGACCTGTGTGGTCTGTCCCCACTGCTGGGACCTGCTCTCCTGTCCCCACTGCTGGGACCCTCCTCGTCTGTCCTTCCGAGGTGCTCCCTGCTGCCTGTGTCCCATCTGCACCTGCTCACTTCCTTAGAGGGGCCCCCTCCCCTCAGTTCTGCCTCCTCTTTTCCATCTCTGCCTTCAAATGTTCTCTTTACATTTGGCTTTTGGCAGTTTAGTTATGATGAGTCTGCCCATGGATTTCTTTGAGTCTGTGCTGTTTGGTTCCACTGAATTTGAATCTATAAGTTTATGTCTTTCACCCAATCGGAGGAACTTTGGGTCATTGTTTCTTCAGATGTTATTTCTAATCCGTGCTCTTTCTCCACTCTTTCTGGAACTCCGATGGTGCAAATGCCAGCCTTTTCCTCCCCCTCCATGTCTCTCTTTACCTCCTCCCACGAAGTCTTGAATATTCTCTCAGCTCTGAGGCTCTCCTCCTGGCAACCTTGGGAGCCCCTGGGGACACTGAGAATTTGGGGGACTGGCAGGTGGCCTCAGCCCACATCCTGTGCCCCCATCAGATGCCAGGACTCTGGGTGCAAAGCCAAGGTTCCTTTCCTTCCTCCCCAGCTGGGGGGTTGAGGAAAGTTGTCCCTTGTGCCAACCCCCACTGCCTGGGAAAAGACACGGGCGCTGTTGAGGCAGCTTTGAGGCCACTAGGGGCTGAGGTATCCTCTCTGGAAGGGCCCTCACCACACACTGAGCCCTTTGTGTGTTTGGAGCTGCCCAGTGCCCCACAGAGTGTTCCTCTGCTTCTGCTGGAGCATTTCAGCACAGCTGGGAACATGTGGGCCAACCTCGAGTGCACACTGAGTGGGCACGCCATGGAACCAGTCTCTGCACCAAGACGCTTCCAGAAGCCTCCCCCCAGGCACAGGTTCCACTCGGGAGGCCCCCACCCTGACTCCCATTTCCACCTATGGGCTTTGCCAGAGTTTTGTTTCACTCATTAGCACATTTTTATGGTGGTAAAACATGTAACATGGAAGTGTTTTATCCTTCTAAGTGTGCAGTGCAGTGGCACAATCACAAGGCTGTGCCAGCACCGCCACCACCCATCCCAGACTCCCTGTACCGTCCCAGACGGGGCTCTTGCTGCCCTCCCAGCCCCTGCAGCCCCCATCCTGCTCGCTCGCTGTGTCTGTCTCTGAGGACTCTGTGACCCCTGACCCTTGCAAAGGGAGGACGCGGCTCATGTGTCCTTCCATCATCCCTCTGTCTGGTGGGTCTGGGCCTGTGTCCGCACTCAGCTGCCGTTCTCACTGCAAGCAATTGGTGGAATTAAGTGAGTCAAGTCTGCAGATAGGACAGAATTACACGCTCTTAACGGAGAAGAGCTGGCATTTCCTACAGATTCCAACTAATTCCCTGAGATGAGCTTGTCTGTCTCCCATCAGTGGACTTGTAGAGAATTGCTTTCCCCTGCATCAGTCATTCTTTCCTTTATTGGGATGAGACCCCATGAGGCAGTACTCAGCCATAACAGTGATGTCCTGACGGTTGCAGTAACACGAGTGGGCCTGGAGTCATCAGGGTGAGTGAGATGAGCAGGCACAGAAGACAAATGCTGCATGTTCACCCTCAGAGTGGGAGCTAAAAATGTGTGAGAGACAGGAGGTGGGTTGCCAGGGGCCGGGGGCAGGACAGGGGAGGAAGAGAGGTGGACTATCGGGCACAAATGTACAGTCTAGCAGAAGAAATAAAACCTAGTGTCTAGGCTCAGCGTCCGCAGCACAGTGGTAACACTGCCAGCCATATACCCCCAGGCTGGCGGGTTCAAACCCAGCCCAGGCCAGCTAAGCAACAATGATAACTACAACAGAAAAATAGCCAGGCATTGTGGCAGGTGCCTGTAGTCCCAGCTACTCGAGAGGCTGATGCAAAAGAATCGCTTAAGCCCAGGAGTTCAGGGTTGTTTTGAGCTATTACACCATGATAGTCTACCGAGGGCAACATAGTGAAACTCTACCTCAAAAACAAAGAAGAAAAACCTGTGTCTAACAGATCAGTGGGTGACTAAGTTCACAGTACTCTTTTGTATGAAGTATATTTCAAAATAGCTAGAAGGGAATAATTTGAATGTTTCTAGCATAAAGAAAAGACAAATATTTAAGGCAGTAGATATCCCAATTACCCTGATTTGATCTTTACAAATCATATAAATGTATTAAATTATCGTATATGCCCTGAAAGTAAGTACATTAATTTTGTGTAGACAAAAACTATTTATTTATTTATTTATTATTTATTTTTGAGACAGAATCTCACTCTGTCACTCAGGCTAGAGTGCTGTGGCATCACAGCTCACAGCCACCTCAAACTCTTGGGCTCAAGGAATCCTCCTGCCTCAGCCTCCTGAGTAGCTGGAACTACAAGCGCCCACCACAACACCTGGCTAGTTTTTCTATTTTCAGTGGAGACAGGGTCTCGCTTTTGCTCAAGCTGGTCTTGAATTCCTAAGCTTAAGGGATTCTCCCACCTTGGCCTCCCAGAGTGGTTACAGAGGGGTTACCGGCATGAATCATGGCACCCAGCCAATAAAAACAATTTAAAAAGCACAGAGACAGTGTCTCCCTAGTACAGGAGATGTGGACTTGAGCGTTCCCCAGGGAGAGACAGATGCTGGTGTTTGCCCCTGTTTCCTCTGGAGGGCAGTGTGTGAGGGCCTGACATGGGCGTGGGTCCCAGGGAGGGTCTCAGATGAGGTGGTTTCTGGGCACCCCTATGCTAAGCAGGGCTGGGGGGGGGCTTCTCTTCACTACTCTCAGGCAACAGAAAAAAGATCTGACTTGTGGAATTTCATAAATCACAACTATTTTAGTTTCAAGGGCTGAGAATTGATTAAAGTCTGAGCCATTGAGCATTGTATGGATTCAGGACCGTCTTTCTCTTGCACTCTCTCTCCAGACCCACGTGTCAGCAGTTTTCCGGGAAAGCCATCTTTTTATGTTTAGTATCACGGTCGTGGATTACCGTAATGATGCTGCAGCTGGAAGGGCAGGGCCGGAAGGAGGACTCAGGACCTGGTGTCATCTCTGCTCCACTCCCAGAGCTCCAGTGGCGTGGGGATTCTGACACTCTCTTACGACCACTCGGGGACAGCCACTCGACCTCCTGTGTGTCCATGTGGACAGTCCATCTCACCAGCACTTCTCAGGGCGTTGGCCTGGGTCCGTTTTCACTTATGATGTGCCCAGAGGAAAGGGACCCTTTTGGCTCGGCATCCATAGCACAGTTACAGTGCCAACCACATACACCGAAGCTGGTGGGTTCGAACCCAGCCCTGGCCAGCTAAGCAACAATGACTACCGCAATGACAACAACAACAACAACAACAAAAGCCGGGCATTGTGGTGGGCGCCTGTAGTCCCAGCTACATAGAAGGCTGAGGCAAAAGAATCGCTTATGCCCAAGAGTTTCAGGTTGCTGTGAGCTGTGACACCACAGCACTTTTCTGAGGGCGACAAGGTGACTCTGTCTCAAAAAAAAGAAAAGAAAAAGAGACCCTTTTGAAATGTTTTTTTCTTGGTGAATATTTCCCCAGTAAAACAATTTGATGTCAACAGCCCTAGCTCTGTGAAACTTTTCCTTTTACCTGCAGCACAAGTCGTGTTAGTACTTTTCTCCCTGCAGGGTTGTCAGAATTGACTGGGGTGGCCATAGTTCTTTATTCTGACCCTCCATAGGACCTCTTGGTGGGAAGTCTCTGTCCCAGGGCCAGAGCCTGCCCAGTGGGATTTTGGTGAATGTGGGGCAGGCAAAGCTCGGGTTGTGTGGCAGTCAGGCTGCGTTTTGGGGGGCAGAGCTGGCCCTGGGGGCCTACAATGCGAACGCACATGAGCAGAGCAGCCCCAGCCCACAGCCGGCCATAGACCTGGGGGCCGGGGGGGAAGCACAGTCTTGTGTCTGTCCCAGCTGGGCGGTTTGCTCCACCTCAGCTGAAGCAGGTAAGAAGCGACTCCGGTGGGAGGTGCCAGGTGCCGATGCTGCTGGTGATCTCCCAGAGGTGGCTGGCATCTCCAGTCTCCATCTCCATCATCCCTCCCTGGTGGAGGCTGTCCCCGGGGCCATAAGAACAGCACAACCACCACCCCCAGCACCTGCTTCCAGCCCAGGCTCCTCTGAACTGTGCCAGGCCCACGGCCGGACCTGCACAATGCTTTCCACCGCTCTTAAAAGCAGACCAGACCACTCACCAGGCTTCGGCCTTCAGTCCTACCCTCCCCATCACGTGGCTACAACCACACCATGTTCCCCCTCCCAGTTAACCATGACTCACCCTTCCAGTGCCAGCTAAAATGTCACCTCCTCCGGGAAGCCCCTGGGTTAGTCCTGGCCCTTCCTGCACATTAGAGGGGGCAGCTGTCTGCCTGGAGCCAGCCTCTCCCATTGCATAGCGGCCCAAATGGGGACCTTGTCCTGCTCATCATCCTATCCCCACACCCAGGGGCAAGGTACCCAGCGTAGAACAGCAGGATGGGTGTGGCTCCCAGTGCCAGGCAGGCAAGAAAGAAGCCTTGGCTGGGGCTCAGCCACAGCACCCGCCCCGCCCCCATCAGGTCTGGGGGTTGCAATGTGCCATCCAGGGCTCGGCAGAGGCCAGGCCAGTGGTCTGAGGTGAGCCATGGTGTGGCCTGATCAGGAGTCCCGACGAGCTCAGTGGTCAGTAAGACGCCACACCCTCAGCCCCCAGCATCCAACTGCCCAGCCATGTGGCAGGACAGGCTGAAGGAGGCGCCTCCATCCCCACTGGGCACGGCACCCTCCTGGGTCTCAGTGGATCCTGTTGGGTCTTTCTGGGCATTCTGGGTCCCTTCCTGAAGAGGGACCAGATTGGAGGCCACAGTTCTTGCTGCTCATTTACCTTGGGGCCTCTGTCCTCCCAGGCTCCAGCCTCCAGCCCCCAAAGGCCTCACATCTGCTGCCCCATCATTTCCTCTACCCATTCCCTGCAGTGTGTCTGGACTGGGTTGGGCCAGATGGAACACAGCCGTCCCTGAGCAAAGTGGGACTTCAGCCCACTCTGGGGAGCCCCTTGTTCCCCAGCATGCCCAGGCCTTCGCCACTCAATCCCAGATTTTCTCCCTCCACCCCCATCCCTGCTCTGCCACCACCAGGCGAGGCTCGGTCTTACTGCCCTTTTCCCTGCCCGCCCCTGCCCAGCAGCTGACCAGGGCTACTAACTTTTCAACACTTGGTCTTCATTCGTCTTGGACAACGGCGTCTTAAGTTGCCGGTTCTCTTCCCTCACTGCAGAGGTGAAAACAGCCGCATCCACACAGCAGGCTGATCAAACTTGGGGGCTGCCGGGAGGTTTTACTCTGGGCTTTGTCACCGCCCTCAACTCAGCACCTGGTCTGTCTCATAGTGCTATAGCCAGGTGGCCGCCCCGCTCCCAAAGGATGAGAAAGCAAAAGAAAGATCTGCTGATCTCTGAAAAATCATTGTTTTCCTCAATGAATGTTCAAATTGTGTTTTATTTTCCTCTTTTTCAAATGCTTTTACCTCAGAATAGCTTAGATTTACAAAAACATTGCAAAGACAGCGGGAGAGTCCCACCTATGCCCGCCCAGCTGTCCCTGTGGCACCGACATCTATGCCATTCATCAGGGCACGTTCACCACACCGGGGGCCAGTGTTGGTCCGTGACAGGACCAGGCCCCACCTCATCAGGACTCCGCTGCTTCCCGAAGCCCCACCCAGCACACTGTACTTGCCAGGTCTTCCGGGCGCCTCTAGGCCATGCTGGTTTCTCAGGAGTCCTTGTCTTTCGCGGCACAGACGGTCTCCAGGGTGACAGCCCTCAGTCTCAGCAAGGCTGATACTTTCTTCACGGCGATACTTTCCAAGTGTCTTTGCCACTGCCTGGTGGGAGCCCTGGGCACTGCCACGCGGCTCTGCGTGGAGCCGGAGCACAGGCAGGGCCCCAGGGCAGGGTCCATCCATCCCAGACCCAGGAAAGGTGTTGCCAACACCAGGGCTCTCTCCTGAGTCCCCTTCTCACTGGCTGGTCCTCGCCAGGCCAGCCCCTCCAAGTCCCAGGTGGATGCAGCCCCCATGCCCAGTGGGAAAGACAGAGCTTCCCGTTCCCTCCCAAAATGGACTCTCACCCCTCTCTCGGGCTGTGTGCCCACCCCGGGCCATTCACTGTGCCCAGCAGGCTCATTCCTCACATGGAGGGACAGACTGCAGCGGGTGGATCCCAGTGGAGCGGGGGGGGGGGATCCCTCCACAAGTGTCCAACAGACTCCATCTCCCCACTGTTCCTGGGACCTCTGCTGGAAAAGGCTGCAGGAAGGCGCTTCTGGGGAAGCATCTTCCTAAGGTTTACAGGACGCCCTATCAACCCATCTTACACACAGGATTCCCCCAGCTGTAATTTTCCAGGCTGGAGACAATGAAGCAAAGTGGATTTAAAATATGGG
Organism: Perodicticus potto; assembly: GCA_963574655.1. Lineage (NCBI taxonomy): Eukaryota > Metazoa > Chordata > Mammalia > Primates > Lorisidae > Perodicticus > Perodicticus potto. Next base: position 16,870 of record CAUYRH010063219.1, on the reverse strand, counting down.
CGTCGCCACCTCAGCTTCAAGGGAGGCCCTGAATGGGGGCCCGAGTGACAGGCGCAGTAAGAACGGCATTTGCAATGTGGGCAAGGATGGTTTCCAAGTGTGCCATATATCCGAGTCCCCTTTTCTATCGGAAACCTGTTTTAGGAGGCAGCAGTTTGCTAGTTGACTTGAATACTATTTAAAATGGAAAGCAAATTATCTCAAACATGTGTGGACAGTGACGGACGCGTGGTGGGCACTCACCTCGACTTGTGAATGCTGAGGATTCTGGCTGGGGCACAGTGCGAGAATGCACTCATGGCAGCGATGCTGGGGAGAGGCTTTCAGGCCACAGCCTTCATCGGGACGTGGGTCACGATGCTCCAGGTCAGGGATTGTTGACCTCTGAAGCCTTTGCAAATGTTATTTTTTCACTCCTCGATCCTACCCCCCTGTTTGGGGTTCAATTTCCTCAGGAAGGGAGAGCTGCCAGCAGCCACTGTCACAGCCCACCCCCGAGCAGGGCTGCATTGGGGCGCTGCCAGCCAGCTGAGTAAAACTGCTAATGAAATCACACGGTCCCAGACTGCCCAGGCGCCCGGCCGAGTGCTTCGCTGGCCCCCAGCCCAGCACTTCCCAGCGCAGGGTCAAGGTGTGGGTCCCGGGAGAGTGAGAGCCACTCGTGGCCCCCACTCCGCCTATACTGGGGCCCACTCAGCTGTTTCTGGGTTCATGCCGTGTTCCCTTTGCTGATGGTGGGACTTTCTTTCTCCTCTTCCCTCCCTCTCCCCCTCCTCTCCCATTTGCAGCAAAACCCTGGAAGTGCTCTGCCTGATGTTAGTGAGTCCTGGCTGAGGTCCGAACCTCTATATTTTATAAAGCTGCTGATATAGGGGGTGAGGGTGAACCTTCAGGAAGAGGCTACTTCCTCTGCAATCCCCAAACGTGGAAAAATTAAAATTTCTTTGGGACGTCCTGCCCAGTCGTTAGTCAGACCACGGAGTGACATCAGAGAAGAGTCTGTTAGTGATAAAGGATAGGACAGCATTACTTGTAGAGGCCAAGGCAGCTTCCGCCAATGGCTCCTGAGTGCATGGCAGCCCTGGGATACCTGAGTAAGGAAGGTACTGGGCGGCCCTGAAGGCTGTGCCCCGTGGTATGTGCCACTTGCTGCAGAAAATCAGGACTGGCTGTGCCGGGTCTGCCCGGGCAGGATGTGTCCTCCCTACCCTAGACGTGCCTGTGGCAAGCCCTGCACTTATTCCCCAAACTGCTTATAGGGCTATTGTTCCCAAGTGGCAGGCCCAGGAGGTTTCTGACCACCGGAGACCCTGAGGGTTCTGGTCCCATTTCTTCCACCCTCCCCCAGCCCAGCTCTACTAAAGACCCTGCCTTTCATCTACCACCCTCCCTATCAGCCAGAGGGGCCTCCCAAGGGAAGTCCAGATGGGCAGGGCCAGTGTGGAGCAAGGCCAAGCTCTCAGAAGTTGAGCACAGCAGATCTGCCTGCCTTGCCAGGCCATCAGCACACTTTCTGTGGCCCCAGTGCCAAAGGGTCAGGGCGGGGCCAGGCCAGGGAGAGCCTGAGCTCTGTCCAGTTCAGCAGAGCATACACTTTGTGCTTCTGACTCTGAGCTGTGACTCCCTGAGCCAGACCTTGGAAGTGTTTGGGAGGGTGCACCTGCTCGGCTCCTGTGGGCGCCTCCAAAGCACTATCCAGGGTTACCTTCCAGGGGAACCTGTGTGTGGGCTACACGTAGCTCTCGACCTGGCCAGGTGGCTGCATGAGTGGTGGCCAGTGTTTTCCATTGACACTCCCTGGCCTCCTGGTCCCTGGCCCTTTTCCAAGACTGTGACTCCTCCCATGGAGAGGCACTTGTGTCTCCCTTCCAGAATCTGGTGGCTTTGTGGCTGCTGGAAATGATGCCATGTGACTCCAGTCTGGAGGCCACTCAGCTTTTCCTCCCTTGCTTGGGTGATGGCTGCAGGAAGCCACCCATGGGTGGGGCCCCATCCCAGGGGAGAGTCAGCCCTGGGAGGCACCAATTGCAGGAGACGCCTCCAGAGGGTGCAGCTCCCACCCAAGTCTTCCCAGATGAGGCCGGGACCTTCGGGGACACAGAGGGGCAGTCCCTGTGTGGCCTGTTCGCCTCCTGACCCAGAGACTCCATGAGCCACACAGGGCCCATCCCACTCCTGTGTCTGGGATCCCAAACAAGAGGCCAGGCTTGGCAGCCCCACGTGGGCTGGGTGGCAGGCTCTGGGGGAATCCCGGCTGGCTGAGGCCAGGTGGGCATTCTCCGAAATTCTGAGCACTTCGTCCTACACTTCCCGGACGAGCATCTCCTGCTCCAGAGCAAACACTGGCCTCTCGGCAGCCCCTGCCCCCCGCCCCCCTTGCCTGGTCTGCTTCCTGTGCACTCCCTCTGGGCCCTGGAGAGTCAGGGGCATCTCATTGACAAGAAGAGTCAGGCCTGAGCCTTGCCAGTGACTCATAGCTGGGTGGGCACCAGCCCCTGTGCTCCAGGCAGCCCCAGACAGGTCGGGTGCTGCTGTGGGGGGCACCACCTAACTCGGAGGCCTGCTGGAATCCTGTCTTGGCCCCTAACCGAGCTGACTCCGAGTCCTCCCAGCACCAGCATGCTCCGAGGATGCACTAACTGCAGGCTGTTCAGCTGCCATGGCCCAATATCCCACGTGCCTTCCTGCCTGTTACTAAGACGGGTGTGGGGGAAGTGCTTCTGCTCTGTCTTTTCCTCCCCACAGAGTCACCACGTCCAGCCAGACTGCCCGCTGTGGGCTCTGAGCCCTTTGGCTCTGCCACTGATCACTGCCCTCCAGAGCTGGGGTGAAGCACCAAGCAAATGCACGTCTGGCTCAGACTCCGTCCAGGCAGTGGGCTAGCTGGGGAGCATGGGTGGGGCCCAGGCACGGCTCCTGTCCCTCTGCCCCACTCTGCAGTGTCCCTGCAGGTGCACCTGTGTGGCAGTGAGTGGGCAATGAAGTCCCGAGGCCCCCAGCTCAGACTGTCCCCTGCCCCTCTGCTACTTGGGGGGCTGGGGCAGGAGGATTACGTTAGCCCAGGAGCTTGAGGTTGCTGTGAGCTACGGTGATAGAGTGAGACCCTGTCTCAAAACAAACAAACAGGAACCCACTGGTACACTCAGCGGTGGTATTCTAAACCCATTATATTGGGAACTATTAATGAAAATAGGACTTCAACAAGGGTGCTTCCTCTCGTTGCTAGAGCAGTTTGTTGAGGTGTCAAGCATCTAAGTTTTGATTGTTCTCTCTCTGACCCATATGTGGGGTGTCTTCTACTCCAAAGGCCCCTCCCAGTCAGTATCCAGGTCACTGACCCATAGGAACCCCCAGGCCACCCCCAGGCCCTCTGGTTCCCAGCGGGGCTACCTGAGGGCACCTTGGCAGGAGCCCAGAGCAGACAGCTCCAGCAAAGGGTGTCCCAGCTGTGGGGGGTGGGGGAGGCAGGGCAGAATTGCTTTGACCAGTCCTGGGTCTTATGGGACCCTCTGATGTTAGAGATGAAGTCATGTCTAGCCCCAACCCCAAAGCTGCCCTACATGTTCACAATGAGGTGGGGGTGATTGTCAGCTGCACCCCCACCTGTGTCCTGCCTGCCCTTTGCCTGGCCAGGCACCCGCCCTGCCCACTTCCTGTCTGGGTCTGCCCACTGAATTATTCACTTGGCATTATTGGGGCAGGCCCTGGCGGGCAAGGCAGGGTGAGCTTTCTCCTGGACCTCGTCCCAGCCCTCCTGTGCTCTCTCAGTCATCTCTGGCTCCGATTCAGAGGTGGCCAGCTGCCTCTTCCATAAGCTGCTGCAGCTGGCCCTCACGCCCCCAGCCTCTCTCGGCAGTGGCCCACACTGGGCCACTGAGTCCTCCCACCACTGCTGGATGGCTCTGGGGCCAGGGTTCCAGGGCACGTTTGCTATGTCCTAGTAGTGCCTGGCCTAGCCTCTGCAGACACGGGGTCCAGCTGTTCACCATGCTGATCTTCAAACCCCGCCAGGCTCCAAAAGTTTTGCTTTGTTTTTCTCAAAAAGTGCTTCCCATGGGCCTGGAAAAGGTGATTGCAGCTTTGCTATGGAGTTTGCATGCACGAGCGTGCGTGAATGTGTGCACATCATACATTGTGCAGACAACCCTGTGTGCGCATGTGTTCACATGCATGAGTGTGTGTACATGTAAGTGTGTCTCTGTGCATATGTGCGTGAATGAGAGAGTGCATGCATGACCAGGCGCAACCTCACGTGTGCATGTGTGTATATGCGCACATGGGCTTGAGTATCACTGGGCAGTATTCTGCACTCGGCACAGCTCCCACGGCCCTCACTTCCCTGGTCCACGGCACACTCCACAAACACGTATAGACATCCACCCAGCCAGTACAGGCGTGCTTGGGCCAGGGTCAGCCTCATTGCTCCCAAACTTGGTTTCCAGCTTGTTCACCAAATTCCCCTCTGTGTTTGGGTCCCCTACGAAGCTTTGGTGCCAGCTCCTGCCAAGAAGGGCCCTACACCCCCAGGCCTGGGCCAGCCCCTCCATGTGAAGTGCTCGAGGGCTCCTCATACCAGGTCAGACCGGGCAAACAAAGGAGTGTCTGAAACTACACGAGGACGTTGCTCAACTCCGGCTGGAGGCCCTCAGGACAGACAGCTTCTCCCTCCACCGTGGGGGTAGCATCTGTGGGATGGAGGAGCTTCTGTGAGGAGCTGGCAGGAGGTTGCTGGCATAAGTGCTGGGTACGAGGACTTCCAGTGACACAGAGCACCCCACTGAGACCACTGCACCCCGAGAGAGAGCTGCAGCCTTGGGGTCTGCCACCCTGAGCCCTGCCCACCCCCAGCTTCTGACTGTCCCCACCTGGCCCAGACACATCTCCTGTCTGATCACCAATGTTCTGTGAAAAGAAACGTCATTTGAGTGTCCTCGAGGAGCTGAAAGCTCCTTCCCACCTGTAACTCAAGAATTTCCTTTCACAGAGCAGCCAGGAGGCAATGCCGCAGGCCCCTGGGCCCCTGGACAGTGCTAGGTGTCTACTGAGAGCCAGCACCAGCAGCTCCAGTGGGGAGAGTGTGGGACCAGGCTGGCCCTGCATACAACATCTGCATGGGGCACCTCCAGAAATGGCTGCTGCACTGCTGGGGGCAGGTGGGGGCTGGTGAGTCAGGTCCTGGCTGTGTCCATGCCCGGCTGGCCATCCTGGGCACTCAGTTATGTGTAGCAAGTGTTCCCTGACCAGAGGCCTTCTCCCTGTCCTCTGATGGCTCCTGCTGGCTGAGCACTCTTAGCTGCTCCAGTGACCAGTGACACCCACCACCCACACATGTCTCTCCCTGTTTGTGGTCACACAGACATAGCCTTCTGAACACCAAGGCATTCCCAGCACTCCACACAAGGGGAGAGCTTGGGTTTTAAGGACTTGTGCAGTGTTTGCGCTGTCTGGGCTGGGAGCTGGGACGGCCTGCCTGTCACATGATGGTCTGCAGATGTGGGCGCTGTGCCCCTCAGGCAGACACAGGAAGCCTCCCCCACCTCCCACTGAAGCTCTGAGCAAGCTCACGGTGGTGACCACTGCCCTGCAAACCTCACACCACCTGGGAGCCGGTTTCCCATAAAAGGCCCCAGAAGATGGATTTGACTTGTTCATTCTTATTAGGAAACCTGATTCCAAAACCCTGGCAGATTTGTAGGAAATTGGTTATTCATGCCCAAAATGAAACAGTAAATCCTTTCCCTACATAAGTCACCACCCGGGAAGCTGCCACCTCGCCGGCCACAGCACTTTCTGCCTTGGCAGGCACGGGGCATAAAACTCTGCCTTTGAAATGATCCACAAGCTGGACCTGCGCCAGCTGCTGCCTGCCTGGGCTCGGTGCTCTGGGAACAAGTGCAGACCCCAAAGTAGGACCCCGCTGGAGCCCCTCAGCTGCTCTCCGTGGTGCTGAAAGTGGGTGCTCAGCAAGGTAGCAGGTGAGCTGGTCCCCACCCAAATCCACTCCAAAAGGCCCACTGGCCAGGGCCAGCACCTCCTGTGAGGACATCTCTGGCTGTGAGTGTGCCTGTGGGGAGTGCTCACTTCTGCAGAGACCCCGCCCAGAGGGACAGGAGGGACCCTGCTGTGCCAGGACATTCTGTCCTGGGAGTGGCAGAAGCAGAGCCCCAGCTATCTGGAGGCTCCCTTCTCATCTCAGGATATCACATTTCCAGCAGTTCTACAGTCCTATTCTGCAGTGATTCTTGAGACCCATACGTGAGAAGGGGAGATGCTTGGTCTCCAAGGCCATCCAGGAACCTGTTCGGCAAGAGGGTTCAGCAGAACTCAGGCCCAGTGGCCGAGATGACCACCCGCTCACTAGCTCAGACATCTGCGCCCCCAACCCCCCACCCCCACTTGATGAGTCACTCCGCTTTGACCAGGTGCACCAAACCCTCATCCTAGGGGCTGCCTCCGCGACCTGGGAAAAGACACCAGTGCTCCTCACTTACGGCAGCTTTGGTGCCCAGACTTAGATCAGCTTTGGAGATGATGTCAGCTCTGGTGGGGGGGAATGTCCCTGCCTCTGCCCTCTAGCCTCATTGTCCCTGAGGTGCTGCTAGCTGTGCCAGCCAGGCCCAACCAGGCTGTCCTATGTGGGTCTGGCTGAAGTGGAACTTTCTGGAGCATGTCCCCAGGACACTGCCCCACCAGATGTCTAAGAGCTACGTGACATCCTGTCCCCTCAAGACCCCTGTGCTCACACCTGCCAGGCAGCACAGAGGCTGCCCAACCAGTGCCGGTATCTGCAGAAGGAGCTGGCCAGGAGCTCTCATTTTTTGCCAGCACCTGCTAGCATGTCACCGGGGTCTCTGGGTGCCAAGGGCCTCTAGCAGGTCCAGAGGCAGAGCAGACGTGCTGTCAACGGACCCCTTCCTCCATGCATCTGAGTGGTATGAAGTCACCAATGGTGATTTGCACACTCTGTCTCAGGAACACACATCTGAAATCCTAGGAGCAGGAAAGTCTCGAGGGGTTGTCTTCATCTGCATTTCCAGGACCCACCATAGCCACCCAGGAAGTGCAGGCTGCGGGCATGACCCATGTGTGCATTGCTCTCCTAGAAGAGGTCGCCGGCAGAGCCGCCCAGCCCAGACCCCAGCCTCTCCCTGCCGGGGTCTGGGCCTTGCTGGCTGTTATCAGAGCTCTAATCTGCCACGTCAGCTCTGTCACCCCTTCTACAGATGAACAAACTGAGAGAAGGAGCCACTTGTCCGGGGAACATGCTGGAAGGGGCACTAGGCCCAGCCCACCTGTCTGTGTCCCCCGCTGAGTTGCCTGAGGGGCACTGGCCACAGGAGGCCCAGCGGGGAGACCAGGCTCTGGCTGGGAGTGTTCTGCACGCCCACAGGCTGTGGCCACTCTGCACCGCACCACACCACGCCCACCCATGGCCAGCCACCTCAGGGTATGTATGTGCACTGCACGTGTGTGTTCACGCCGCATGGTGCATTTGTCTGTGTTCATGTTCAGGGTGCACACATGTGTGCACATGTGTGTGTGCCGGGTCATGTCAGGGATACATGTGTGAATTTATGAGTGGGTGTGTGTTTGTGGGAAGTGGGGGGCATGACTCTGGGGGGTATTTGCAGGGCACGAATGAGTCATAGGGGATGTCACTCCTGACCTATGGCTCAGAGGCACCTCACTCCCCCCCAACCTGTGCTCTGGGAAGGTGTGCGCACCCTTGGGCCCAGCCAGGTACTCCCTGTCCCTGTGCCTTCCATTTGTCCCAGCCCAGCTGAGGAGCCACCTCTCCCACAGCTGTCCCCAACCCATTTGACCATCCCCCGCTGCCCTCTGCACATGGCCTATGGTGGTAGCATTTGTCACCCTGTCACCTGGGGACAGTGCCTCCTCTCATGGGCAGGTGAGCTCCTTAGAAGCAGAGACCTTGCCAGCTCACACTCTGCCCCAGAGCAGTGTCTCACGTTAGTCCCACACACAGTGGATGCTCGGTGACATTTGCTGACCCTGGGCCTTCAAGTGGGTGAAATCTAAATGTTCACGTGGGAGTTTGGTGTGGGGTGTGGGCCTAAAACTTACAGTCACCAGTGCCACCTGTGGTCCAGGCCAGGGCAAGGCCATGTCACACACACACAAAATGAGCCCCAGTGCTCCCTTGTCCTGAAGAAAAGTGCTACTGGGCTCAGGAGGACACACTATTCCCAGAGATGCTCAACCTCAGGAAGCCAGCAGGTCTGGGGACAGCGGGAGAGTGTTCCCCTGCTCAAACCTCTTTCCATCGCTGGGTCTCATTTTACATGCTCCTTCCTCCAGGAAGCCCTCCCTGACCACCAACCAAACCCAGGCAAATAGCAACAGCCATGAGCCCCAGCCTGCCTCTGACTCCATGGGAGAAGAGTCTGGTATGCGCTGACCCCCGAGGGACTCTGTGCTCCGGGCCATGCTGAGTCCACCTATTCTCTGCTGTAGCCCTGGGGCCATAGTAAGGCTACATTAGGGCCTGAGGGATGGACACAAAACTGCCTGCCTGGGCAGTAGCCACACCTACCGGCTCCCCTTGAGCCACATGACCCCTGGAGGCTCACATCACTGGACCTCAGACCTCCTCAGAAAGTTGGGCAGAAGATCTGACCTAATTGCCAGGAATGTCACAACTCTCCCAGGGGGACCTGGGAGACCCCCGCCCCTGCCCCATTGCCATGAGGGAGTTGATTCCATGTGTCACCCGGGCTGTCCCTGGGCTTGGCCAGACCCTGACTGGAGCCCACCTGCAGGCCATTTCCCGTATAAGCAGGGCAGGCGCCTTCTGCAGCTGAGGCCTTAGGAGCCAAGACAGGTTTGTGAAAGAAAATGGGACTACTCTCCCCTCTGCAATCTTCTAGCCTGCTGTCCTCAGAACTCAGGTTGCAAGGCAGCTCCTGCTGGAATTTCCAGCCACAGCCTGCCTTGTGCCTTATAGCCCCCTCCATCTCGGGAACCAATTCCAGGGGACAAACCTCTCATTCTCCCAAGATAGATATATGGACAAATAGGATAGATAAATAGAGATAGATTGGGGGGACAGGGGGAGATTGATCCTTCCGCTCTGCTTCTCTGGAGAGCCCTGACTGATACAGGAGACTCGCAGCTGTCCCCAGCTTTCCAAACCTGTGTCCTTCAGACCCCACAGGCAAGAAGTCCCACAGGAGTTTAGAGGGAAGAAAAGAGGGGAGAACTGCCTTAAAGCAGGGGCCACCCACTCGTCCATGAGCCTGCAGGAGGGGAAATCCCTCAGCCTATCTCATCCTGCCCTGTGCTCAGAGATGGGGACCCCAAAGCCAGAGACGTCCTGCTGTCTTCAAGGGCACGGCTCAGAACAATGAACAGTCCCCGAAATTCCCACACCCCTTCCCCAGGCTCAAGGGACATCCTCTGACAATCTGAGCTTCTCGCATCCTCACAGCTCCGCATCCCATGGTGTCTCCCTCCAAGGCCCCTTCCCTTTCCTTCCTGGGCACAGATGTCCTTCCGAGAAGGTGCAGGAGGACACGTCCAGGTCTGGAAGCTGAAGAAGGTGAGGCTGTGGGTGGCAGGCAGGAAAGGCAGAGGTGTGAAGGGGGCATCACTTTATTAGGATCATTTTTACTGTCCACTTATTCCTGTAAGAGGCCTTGGGGGACTGGGTGCCTCCCAACCATGCCCAGGGGCCTGGACAAATATTTTTCAGGCAGCTGCCCTGGTATCAGGGTCTGAACTGCAGACAGCACCTATGTCGGGTGCAAATCCTGATGCAGACTCCGGGGAAAGCCCTAAATGCTTCCTTCCTAAACAGCTTTGACAGGTGGAGCAAATAGAGTCTGACCCGAGATCTGCAGTGCCCTTGTGAAGTCCTCCCTACAGAAGGGGCCTCGGCTGCCCAGAGCACGCTGGCTCCTAGCTGCACCCCCATGGGGAGGCTCTGCCAACGTAGCAGCGTAACCCAGGGGGGAGCTGCACCCCCCATGGGGAGGCTCTGCCAACGTAGCAGCGTAACCCAGGGGGGAGCTGCAGCCTGATTTCTTCATACTTGGGGTCCTTGCCTCCTCCCCTGAATTTTGTTTTCCAAAGTTTCTAAATCAAAGCAGTCTTGCAGCTTGTTTGACATTTGGGCTATGGGGAAAGTGCAGAATAAAACGGAACCGGTTCCCCAACCCACCCACCCCCTGCCCAAACAGCCAGCCCAGCAGTTTCTTTGAAGCCTTCAGAACAGTTTTGCGTTCAAGTCCACCTAGAATTGTTGATGCTTTAAAGGAAACCACCCACTGAGACCACATCGTGCAGCCCCTTGGCGCATGCAGACATGCTGCAGCATCCTTGGTGTACAAGATTTATTCACCAAGGCCCGCTGTCACCAGCCCTGGGGAAACTCCTGCATACCAGGAGCTCCTCCTCAGAGCCAAGACGGGCAGGGCCCAGCTGAGGGGGTACCCATGCCTTGGGTTGGGGGCCAGGAGGGCCTAGGCTCACCCACCAGCCTGAGGTTGACCAACCGACTCTTCCTCTGCAAGAGACCTGCCCACCCTCCCTGTGACAGCCTGCAAGGCGCCCTCCAACTCCACTGTGCAGAGGTTAGGTGCTCAGGGTCACCCTGCAGGGATGGCAGGGTCTGGACCCTGCCAGGTGGCAAGCTGTAGGGGGGCCACCCTCAGCCCTGGCCAAGCTGTCCACCCACCCATCGCCCCCGCCACTGCCTCCACGACTTTCTTTCCCTGGAAGGTCCCCTCCCAGGTCCCACAAGCTATTTGGTCCCCAACGGCTCCCCTTATCCCAAGTGCCCCACCTCCCAGGTGCACTGAAAACCTGCCTGCTGCCCCCTAACAAGGTCACGCACCTCAACGGACATGCTGCCTCCAGGCTGAGCCAGGTCATCAGGGACCCCGTGGGAGGTGCTGACGTTATGCCTTGGGCCTTCCCCAGGGGTCTGGCCCTGGACACAAGCCCCCACTGTGGGGGGCTCAGAAGCAGCCCCCACACTTGGCATTGCCTCAGGCCTGGTTTCCCAGACATCTCTGCCAAGATTTGAGATAAAGTGACCTCCTGGGAGAAGACGCTCTTCTCTAAATGAACCACATCCTCGATGGCCCATCCAAAACCTCAGTCAGGGACAAAGGCTGGTGGAGGGTCCTGCCGAGATGCCAGGAGACACCATGGGTGGGGGCCGGGAGAGACCCAGTCCTGGGCCAAGCTGCCAAAATGGAATGAAAGCAAGTTGTAAGGGCCTTTGCTCTTCACCCAGCAATTGCCCAAGTCACAGTGCCCCAGAGCCAGTCCCTGCAGGTTGAGGACACCAGGACATGCAGTTGGGCCTGGGGGCCTGAGAATGCCCCAGAGCATACAGGTCAGACAGGACCCTGCAGGTGCTCCAGCAAGGATAGACTGTATGGTCAAGGCTCTGTCCGAGTAAACACCTCAGAGCCATCATGACCCAGCAGGGAGAGAAGAGGGAGGAGAGGGGACAGAGAGCTCGGGGCTCAAGGAGCAGTAGATGGGATCAGGGGCCTTCTGCCTGAGTTTGAAGCTCTGCTTAGCCAAGTCATGTTTGTGTGACTTTGGAAGTCACATAAGTTGCCTGAGCCTCGGTTCTCTACTCTGTAAAATGGGCTGACCACGGTGAACTACGGGGAAAGCCACCACAGGGGTAGAACAGCGCACTGCTGGGGTTCTCGGCTTTGGGGACCCTGACTCTTGCTGTCCCTGGGTCCTCTCCAGCTGGGCCCTCACAGAGTGCTCTGATATAAACCCTCTGGACTTTCAGTTTCAAAACAAGCCTGCAGCACCCCCAGCAGGGGAGACCTGCCCTCCCTCCTATTCACCTAACAGGCACCTGCCATCAAGGCAAGAAGCTAAAGGGACACTTCTGAGCTGGCAGCAGAGATTCTTCAGGCTTCTCAGAAAATACAAATCCTCCTACACTCTGTCCTGAGGGCCCACATGGACTCGCTCCCCCCCAGCTTTGGGTGGGTGTGCGGAATCCAGCCCAGCTTGTCAGGGCCCTTCAGACAGAGGGGCCTCAGATTGTCCCAGCCCTCAGCGACTGTGGGATTGGGGCAGGTTGGGGCAGCAGTGCTTGGGAGCTCAGCAATTTCTAGAATTTATCCCCGTGCTTTCCAAGGAAACAAATTAGGCAAACCCTGAGGGGGCAATAAAAGCAGCCACTCCAAGTGCCTGCTCTTGCCAACTGCCGTGCGGGTGCCAGTTCTGAGTTCTCCGCAGGGCAATGCGACGGCCGCATCCCTCCTGCATACGGCAAAAGCAGTGATGGAGCCTCAGGGAGCTGGAGCCTCTCTGGTGGGAGAGATGACCAGCCTGAGCTCAAGCTCTTTGCTGACTGCAGCAGAGAAGCTCTAAGCAGCCTGTGCTCTGGCAACCTGGGGATGCCCCTCTTAGGGGGGTACCTCGCTGCGCCAGGCCCTCAGACCCCGTTCTGGGCACGCCGGGGTGAGGACCCACATCTCAGTGCCCACACGGTGCTCAGAGGCTTCTGCAGGGTGGAGGTGCCTGAAGGACCAGGCGCCAGGCCCAGCCCACTGCTCCAAACTGCCCTTGGGTGTGCTGCCCACCCTCCTGTGCCGTTCCCCTTCCTCATCGAGGGCAAGACAGCAGTGCTTCACCAGGAGGACGAGCATGAGTGGCTAGAACCACAGCCACAATGGCAGTTATTGGTATGTCATTATTAATTATTGATGTATCGATACAATTAATATGACACTGCATTAATAATTCATGTGTTGGCCTCCCTTCCGTGGAGGGCATATTAGAAGCTTGGCAGGCCCATTTTCAGACAGGGAGTCCCCGAATGTATGAAACCTCTGAGTTAACACCCTCACTCCCAGTTGTGCCCAGGAACCATTAGCAAGAAATATTTTAATTAACTTGCTGAGACTCATGAGTTCATTGCCCTTATCTGCCAGGTTCCTCTGGTTTAGCTGATCTACCCTGATCTTGCTGATCTTGCCAGAGGCTCAGTTCCTGGGGACCTGGAGACACAGGGAAGGGGACCTTCCTGGCCTCAGCAGGAAGGCACCAGCTCATCCTGGTGCCACTGGAGGGCACCAGGTTTGCCCATCACCAACCCAGGGCAGGCCCAGATGCAAGAGTGGAGCTGGCTATGGGGAGCTGTCCAGGAGCAGGGTCCTGAAGAGGCACTCCCCACTGCCACGTTTCCACCACTGTGGTCAATAAAACCCTCCACCCACACCGCTCAGTGTGGGCTCTCCCTCTGGGCAGGTTTCCCACAGGTGTAAAAGGTCAGTGCAGGGCCCAGTCCCTCATGAGCCACCATCTAGTCCTCAAACAGAAGTTGGCAGCCTTCTTGGCTCTGGCCTTTATTAGAGCCTGGTCCAATCTCTTCCCGAGTCATAAGCTCCTTGCACAGGGTGGGAAGGACTTTCCATTTGGGGATGAAAACACAGGTGATGCATAAATGAATCAGCTACTTTTATTGCTGTGCTATTGTTATGGCAGACAGGATTGGTTAGAAACCACAGCGGATTAAGAGCGGATATGACCTTCATTGAGGGTGGTTAGGCCAGAGCTGTGCACAGGAAGCCGTCTGGAGGTTTTGGGAGAGGGACTCAGGTAGGTTCTGGTGTCCGGAAGGAGGTGCAGATAAGGGCAATCAAAGCCCAGGGGAGAGCACAGGTGATGGCCCCTCGCCAGGTGGGACTAAGGTGGGAGAATAGTGCTCCTGGCACCCCGAGGAGGGGCCCCCCAGACCCTTTCCCATAATGACCCCCATCAGGCTGGGGGCCAGTGGTCAACCTTTGCCTGGGTGGCACATGTTCCCAGCAAGGTCCTGCTTGGCCCTCCCATGAGGTAAGCAGGGCTGCTCCGCCTCACAGATGCCACACCAGGACTGCGCTGTGAGCTTTGCATCTAAGCCTCCACCAAGGACACGAACCATAATAGGGTGATCTCCCCACTTAGACTGGGTTCTGTGGAGAGGCCATTCTGGTGTGGCCCCCACGCCTGCTGTCCTGGCCCTATCTGCCCATGGGCTCTCCCCTCCTGCCCTGTGGCTAAGGAGATTGGGGGCAGGTGGAGGGTCACAACCCCCCCGCATGAGCTCATCCTGGCTCTCCGGCTCCAATTTGGCTAATTCACAGCAGACAGTGCTCCCTGCAGTGGTATATAACAAATGAGACTATGAGATGCACTCCCTGGGGCCGTCCTCTCTTAGTCTTGGTTCCAGGAATTAAAATAACTCTCCAAGGGGCTTCTGGGCTTTGCAGCTGTTGCTGAGACTATCTGTCCCCAAGTCACATCTTCGCTCCCCTGAAGGGCACTGCAAGTCCGGCAGGCACAGCTCCAGGTCCACCGGGTTAGGACGCTGCCACATATACAAGAGTGTCAGTGAGTGTGCAAGAGCGTGTGAAAAGACACCACACCCAACAGTAAGCAATTTACAAAAACTGCAATTAGGCTCATTCTGCAAGAGCATTTGGCTACTGGTTTGATATTTTAATGCATGACGGGGGCACTTAGGAAAAAAGGAAGGGATTAGTGGATTTACACGCTTCATTGACAGAGCACTGCCTGCAGCAATATCAGTCTTGCATCTAAAAGATGCAAATGATTTGATTCACAATTGTGCCCACTTGTTGCTGCTGAAAGACACAGAAACTCCTCATCCAGAATTCCCATGTCTGATGTGGTCTTGTCCCGTCCCTGCCCTCCCAGCCTATTTTCAGCGGGGATAGCTGAGGAATGTGGTCCAGCTTTGCATGGGTAGGAAAGGCCTGGGATTTGCCAGGAAAATGACATTTTCATGAAATCTTATTTGTTGTTTCGCTTTTCACTCAGATTTTGCATTGGAGCTCGAGCCCCCAGTCATCTCCAGATGAACTCCTAAGTGTGGTAACAACACACCCCCCAGGTCCAGCCCTGCGGGGGCCCTCCCCACCCCCTGCCCACCCTCTTAGGAAAGTTCACTGTGCAGCCACCTGCTTGTCCCACGTCACAGGAGACGCTCGGCCCCCAGGCTCAGTGTCTGTGGGAAGCTCTGTGTCTTGCAGGCCTCTCCTACTGCAGGCACCACGTAGTCCCCAAAACGCACCAACATCTGCTGTGCAGAAGTTGAGCCGCAGGCTCCTGCCTCTCTTGCTCTCTGCTCCAGGGAGCGCAGGTGCATCGCACCTGCCCCGCATCCTGCACTGTGACAGAGAGCTCCTCAGCCCGAGCTTTGCAGCACCGCATCCCCCTCAGGAGAAAACCCTGACGCCTGGACAGCTCTAACTACATCCCTCTTTGTCTCAGCTGCATTAGGTTTACAAAACCTTTTCTTGCTGCTAATGTCAGTATTCAAGTGTTTCTATTCTTCCTCATTTTTCGAAGTAAAGTAAGGTGAGAGCACAGTAAAGCAACCCAACGCCCCCCGCACCCCTGTGTGGAGAGAAGGTGCTCTATGACAGTCAGCTCCCCACGGGCAAATGGCACCGTCACACAGGGACACACATCTCAGCAGCAAGAAGAACAAAACAACCAGTACCCACAGTAGCGCTCGTGAGAAAGACACGGGGTTCCAACTGTAAAACTCTACTTAAGATGAGGGGGTAGTGTAGTTCATTAACTGACCAGATTACTGGAGTAACCAGGGTGGATGCCTCGGTTCGTCGTCCTAAGAAGCCTGTCATTCTGGTCCTCCCTGCTGCCACCTCCTCCCCCTCTCCTAAATGAGTGCTGTTTGCTCCTCTGCATGGTGGAGAGGAGACGGCCAGGGCAGCAGGAGCTGTCTGCTTCTCTGGAGGGCTTTCCTGCAGAGTACATCTTGTGGGTCAGACCCTCCATGTGGTTGGGTGGCATTAGCCAGTTTCCTCTGTCCAGGAAATTCATTTCTCCCGACTTTGCCTCATCCAGGCCTGCACATCTGCTGGTGCCTACACAGCTGCACTGAAATTAACGTAGGCACCCTGAAGATCCGGTGAGGGCAAGAAGGCTGCAGACCCTCCCCCATGCCGTGGGGCTCTCCTGGCACCTGCCACCCTCCCCTCCCTCGCCTTCTCCGTGCCTCTGCCTGCGGGCCTTCCACACAGATCCGCTGCCTCCTGGCCTCTCACTTCTCCCTAACAGCTCGCCGCACATTGAGAGTCCTTTTATTCTCGTCAACACCCTCTGCGTCCCAGCCAGGAAAGAGCGTGAGTCCACAGTGGTGCTGGATGACAGAGGTCGGACGCCAGAGAGGGGGTGTGTCAGGAAACAAATCCATCTTTCTGAAAGGTGGTGGCTGTGGGAGAAGATTCACGCCTTGATCCTGCTTCCCCTGGAGAAAAATCATAGCTGAGGGAAGTCTCCATAAAAAATGTCCCAACTAGTAAGTGAGAAGGAGCTGATAGACACAGGACGTCACCATCTCCTGCCCCAAGCCAGAGCGCACAGCAGCCCGCTCAGTCCTGCTGCTGGGGAGACTCTGGGGCCAGCGGCCAGAGTTCAGGGGGCTCCAAGGACAGCATGTCCCGCATACAGTTGTTCAGGTTCCAGGTACTGCAGACCAGAAGTGGCAGAGGATGCCTGGCCAGTGGGACCCGAAGGAGGCACACAGCCAGGGCAGCACCCTGCCAAGTCTCACTCACACCCTCAGCAAAAATCCAGGCACCCGGCCCCTGCCCTGGGGGGTCTGACTCCGGGGCCATGGGGCCTGGAACCTGCATTTCTTTTTTTTTTCTTTTGGTTTTCTTAAATTTATTTATTTTATTTATTTATTTATTTTTTTTTTGAGACAGAGCCTCAAGCTGTCACCCTGGATAGAGTGCTGTGGCATCACAGCTCACAGCAACCTCCAACTCCTGGGCTCAAGCGAGTCTCCTGCCTCCGCCTCCCAAGTAGCTGGGACTACAGGCGCCCGCCACAA
>CAUYRH010063217.1:0-23977 GCA_963574655.1 Perodicticus potto | reverse complement strand
AGAGTGCTATGGCATCACAGCTCACAGTAACCTCCAATTCCTGGGCTCAAGCAAGTCTCTTGCCTCCACCTCCCAAGTAGTGGGGACTACAGGCATCTGCCACAACGCCTGACCATTTTTTTGGTTGCAGCTGTCATTGTTGTTTGGCAGGCCTGGGCTGGATTGGAACCCGCCAGCTCAGGTGTACGTGGCTGGCACCTTAGCCTGTTGAGCCACAGGTGCCAAGCCTATGTTTAGGTTTCTAAGTATTCTCCAGATATCTTTCCAAAAGGACCGTATTAGTTTGCATTCCCACCAGCCCTGTAGTAGCATTCCCTTTTCTCCACATCCATGCCAGCATCTCTGGTTTTGGGATTTTGTGATGTGGGCTAATCTTATTGGAGTTAGATGATATCTCAAAATAGTTTTGATTTGCATTTCTCTGATGATTAAGGATGAGGAACATTTTATCATGTGTCTGTAGGCTATGCGCCTGTCTTCCTCAGAGAAGTTTCTCTTCAGGTCCCTTGCCCACCCTGAGATGGGATCACTTGTTCTTTTCTTGTTCAGACGTTTGAGTTCTCTGTGGATTCTGGATATTAAACCTTTGTTGGAGGCATAACCTGCAAATATTTTCTCCCATTCTGAGGTCTGTCTGCTTGCTTTACTGTGTTCTTGGCTGTGTAGAAGCTTTTTAGTTTGAACATATCCCAGTTGTGTATTTTTGATGCTTCAATTGCCTGGGGGGACCTCCTCATAAAATATTCACCCAGACTGATTCCTCTCAGAGTTTTCCCTGCACTTTCTTCTAGTATTTTCTATAGTTTCACCTTTAATCCAGTGAGAGTCTATCTTAGTTAAAGGTGAAAGGTGTGGGTCCAGTTTCAGTCTTCTACAGGTCGCTAGCCAGTTTACCCAGCACCATTTGTTAAATAGGGAATCTTTTCCCCATTGAATGTTTTTAATTGGCTTGTCAAAGATCAAATAATTGTAAGTAGCTGGGTTCATCTCTTGGTTCTCTATTCTGTTCCATACATCTACCTCTCTGTTTTTGTGCCAGTACCATGCTGTTTTGATCACTATTGATTTATAGTATAGTCTGAGGTCTGGAAGCTTAACTCCTCCTGCTTTATTTTTATTTTTGAGTAATGTCTTGGCTATTTGAGGTTTCTTCTGATTCCATACAAAACAAAGTATTATTTTTTTGAGATCTTTAAAATATGACAATGGAACTTTAATAGGGATTCCATTAAAATTGTATATTGCTTTGGGTAGTATAGACATTTTAACAATGTTGATTCTTCCCAGCTATGAGCATGGTATGTTTTTCCATTTGTTAACATCTTCAGCTATTTCTTTCCTTAGAGGTACATAGTTCTCTATATAGAGATCTTTCACATACTTTGTCAGGTAAACTCCCAAATATTTCATCTTCCTTGGCACTACTGTGGAAGGAATAGGGCCTTTGACTGTTTTTTCGGCTTGGCTATTGTTGGTAAATATAAAGGCTATAGATTTAGGAGTGTTGATTTTGTAGCCTGAGACATTGCTGTATTCCTTGATCACTTCTAAAAGTTTTGTAGTAGAATCCCTGGTGCTTTCCAGATATACAATCATATCATCTCACATTAGCATTTTCACTCATTCTCAACAATCAGATTTGCCCATATTTTAACGTTAAATTACCTTTTTGAGAGGAAGAGTTTGAATCCATTCCATAGAGTTCACATCAAAGATATCAACTGCATTTTCACTATACACCGAGAGATACGGTGCATTGTAACCTGGGAAAGGAAAGGTGGGAGTGACTTTTTAACTCTTAAACCCGAAACATTTTGAAAGGTCTATGTTAAATAACTATAGAATGAAATACCATTGAAATCCTATTGTTAAATCCTACTGTTAATAGTATATCAAAACATTTTTGAAGTAAACAGAACATAAATCATAAATGAAGAACTGATATACCATGGTTCAGATTATATAGTCATTGTAATACAGAAGGATTTTGTTAACACTATTTCCTTGCTAAATACTAGTTCTATACAGGAATTTCACTATATTTTAAAGTATCTGATTCCTAAAGTATAAGCTACTGGCAGTGAAGCAAACTTAGAAAGCAGAGAAATCTTCAGGAAAGTGTTCTAGCACCAGTTAAGAATGTATAATAAAGCACCTCAGCAGTTACATGAACAGGGGAGATGCTCAATATACTTACTGAAAGAACGTGTATCCATAAATGGTGACACAAGCAAAGAGATGAAACACTACACCTCAACTACGGTTGTGAGCTGAATCACCGGCCGAGCTACATACACAAGTCAGATATCCCAACTCCTACTCTACATTGTAAGTGATACTCTGAATTGGTATCTTACTCGGTTACAAAATAGCATTTATTCTACATATGATGTCAGGGATAAGGATATATATTTCCTAAGAAACAAAACACTTCTATAGAACCCTGTACTTCTGCTATCAGCGCTTGTATTCTTTTTTTTTTTTTTTTTTTGAGACAGAGCCTCCCTATGTCATAGAAGAGTGCCGTAGCATCACAGTTCATAACAACCTCAAACTCCTGGGCTCAAGCGATTCTCTTGCCTCAAAATCCCAAGGAGCCGGGACTACAGGCACCCGCTACAATGCCTGGCTATTTTTTTTTTTGTAGTTGTCATTGTTGTTTAGCTGGCCTGGGCCGGATTTGAAACCACCAGTCTCATGTGGTAGGCGCCGTAACCACTGTGCTACAGGCTCCGAGCCTATCAGCACTGTATTCTACTCCAACTACTTGTTTGCTTTTTTTTTTTTTGCAGTTTTTGGCCGGGGCTGGGTTTGAACCCGCCACCTCTGGCATATGGGGCTGGCACCCTACTCCTTTGAGCCGCAGGTGCCGCCCTGCAACTATTTGTTTTATCATGAGACTTTTCTGCAGCATTCTATGCTCTGTGAGGGTAAGACTACATCTAATTCATTGCTGTATCTCATATAGTGCAATGCCATAGATCCAATTATAATTAAATTGTTATTCAAAAATAAAAGTATTCAAAAATTTATTAGTGTCTTAAGAGTGAAATAAGTAATTTAAAATACCTACTTATTTAGATAAAAATGTGAATCTGAATAACACATCTTATAGATGCTAATCATATCTGTATATAATTGATTAAATCATTCACTTAGTAACTAAGTTTGTGAAGTAAGTCCTATGAGCTATTGATGCTTATAAGCACTATATTGGACAATAAGGTAATTTAGGGTTATTTCAAAACACAAGATGAGCTAAAAAATTCATCTTGGTAAAATATCTACAGAAAGATTAGTTTTTAATCATGCGTATGTTACTGTTGATTCTGTTTATCCAGGCCTAACTACACATGGTTTCTATCTAACATACTTAATACTTAGAAGAAACATTAATGATGACTGAAATAATCTGTTGTTAAGAATGACATTTAGGAGATGCAATGGAAGAAAAAAGAAAGGAAAGAGACATAAAGATAAGACGGTAATAAGAACATCTTACAACAAGAGGAAGGGTTTGCTGGCCACATCAATTCCTGCTGTCTAGATCTTCGGCCCTGGCAGTCAGTATATATTCCAATGCTGTTAAAACACAGCAGATATTCTTTACTGGAGATCTCAACTGCGCAGAGAGCATCCATTGGTTGATGTCCAATAAATGACAGTGTATGGTCATTTGAGTGGAGCATACTGTATGGATTTCCTTCTCCATTCAAGGGGTATCTCAGAAATCCTGATTGGAACCCCACACAGAGTTGTTCACTGAAGACTGCCATCCATTGGACATTATATGGAACTTGGATTTCCTTAAATTTTCTGTGACGGGTCTTGCTCTGAAATAGTTCATAACAGATGACCTGCCTTTTCATAGCCACACACAGGCAAGTGAGAGACCCATGGTGCACTTTTCCAGAAGTTATGGTCTGACACCCCTTAGTTTCTGCCAGCTTATAGAAATCAGTCTCTCGCCCATCCAAAGCTGACATGGGAAAAAGTCGTACATGACGATTTCGTCCTGAGATCACAGCAACAAGCTGATCATTTGGAATTAGTTCAATCTGATGAATCTTCTTATTGTCACCAACTCTAATAATTTCTACACAGAGAAACAATAAATCAAATGCAAGATAGTTTTCTTTATTAATCATATCCCAATTATACCAAAAGGATACAAATAGACTTGTGAAATAACAGAGATGCACACACAGAATGAGAGATCAGAAATCACAGAGAAAAGGAAGAGAATCAAACCTATTAACTCACCTGATGTAGGAATCAAGTTTGGCACTGACATTTCTCGTAGCCAAGGCAAAGAGTTCTTGTGTAAAAGTATGTCAAATCTTCAAGAAAAATATCTTTATAGGTACATACTGCTAGGGAACTTTGCCAAGAGGCTCACATTTTTAAAAGCAGAGTAACTCACATTTCTCTGAAGGTATTTCTATGGGTAACAGACTAACAACATTTAAATGCATTGTTTTCTCATGATCTTACCTGATACAAAGACAAAACTCAGAACAGTGTATTCATTCATGAATACCAAATTAGATTGGTTTCTCTTTATTTCAAACAGCATTTAATTTCTCACCAGAAATTGTGTTGTGCTGAACACACTTTAATAGTCATTACTTTTTAATAGTACTAATAGAAAAACAAGAAACTCAAGTTGTATTTTCTTCTCATGTACCATCTTTAGAAATGCAACAGTTCAAATAGCAGAACTGTTAAATAAAATGACACAAGAAAGATGATACACACTTAAAAGTTTTAGAACTCAGGGGGATTACAGAAATTAAAAAATAGTCTTTTAATTTAGAAGTATCAAATTAGGTCTGGAAAATTTCAGTTATAGAATAAATAAGAGCAAATCTTGCCCCTTTTAGAATTTAGAATCTGGAGTCAAGAATTTCTGACAAGCTGCGTACGGGGCTCATACGGGTCATCCTAGCACTTTTGGAGGCTGAAGCAGGTGGATTGCTTGAGCTTAGAAATTCGAGAACAGCCTGAGCAAGAGTGAGACCCTGTCTCTACTAAAAATAAAGAAACTAGCCAGGCATGAGAGCCGGTGCTTATAGTCCCAGCTACTTAGGAGGCTGAGGCAAGAGGATCACTTTAGCCCAAGAGTTTGAAGTTGTTATGAGCTATGATGATGCCACAGCACTCTATCCAGGGCATAGAGTAAGACTCTGTCTCAAAGAAAAAAAGAAAAGAAAAGAATTTTCTTACCATCTTTGGTGACATGGATAACGAATAACCCTTCTTCATTTCCCAAAGCTATCCTTTCATGATCTATGTGAGACACGAATATGAAACATTTTTATTAAGTAAAAGCCATGTAAAGCCAATAGAATAAACCAGATAATAAGAAAATTTGGTTCACAAAAATGAAAATAAATTTAAAAATCCAAATATAGCAATAATTTATACAATTTAAATTTCCTTTTACATTATAGTAGTAAATATCTCATTTTCAAAAAATAAAATCATTTAAAAATCTATATTGATACCTACGAAAAGTAAATATTTATTCAATAAATGATTTAAAAAAAAAAAAGAAAAAGAAAAACCTAGTTTGTTAGTGCCTTGAGTACAATTCCATTTCTTATTTTGGGAAAGGCATTTATTTGTATTGACTCATTAAGCTTTTTGAGGTTTACTGAAAAGTAACAAAAGAATTGGATATGTATGTAACAATACAACAAAAATGTAAACCTCCAGGCATAGGAGGTGTGTCATTTATTAAGGGCATTCTTTGTTACATATTCTATCTTATTTAAATTTCCCAGTAAATTTAGCAAGCTAAGTAGTATTTACATTTTACATGTTAAACTTAAGCTCTAAGAAACAAACCTGTTCTAAGTCACACAAGCAACAAATAGATTAGCAGGCTGATCTTT
This sequence comes from Perodicticus potto, assembly GCA_963574655.1. Taxonomy (NCBI): domain Eukaryota; kingdom Metazoa; phylum Chordata; class Mammalia; order Primates; family Lorisidae; genus Perodicticus; species Perodicticus potto. Next base: position 18,080 of record CAUYRH010063217.1, on the reverse strand, counting down.
CCTACTACTACTTTTCCAGAAGACATTGTACTTAGTAAGTGCACTTACTCCTATTTACTGAAAGACAAAGCTCTAATAGAGGATTCATTCATGTAATAAGCATTTACTGAGCGTTTGTGATATAACACACAGTGTGGTGGACATCAGAGATTTCTAGATGAAAGCCAGTCCCTATTTCCAAGGTACATAAGTAAACACTTATGATAATATGATAAATGTTTGAAATTCATACCTATGATCGCAGCTGCCTGGGTTGTTTTGATGAGGGGTAGAGTGCTGTCATAAGCCTCCTTGGGGAGATAGACTGAGCGGTCTCTGAACTTGTTTTTCTTCAGAATCTTGTGTAATTCACTCAGCACTCCCACCCACTTACTCCTCTCATTCTCACTATCCGCCAGCATCAGGATTGAACATTTGCTATTAGAAGCTGAGAGCTGGGAAGCTGTGACCTAGACCAATTTAATTAAATTCATGATATCAGAAAACAGACATCCTTTAAGCTACTTTCATGATTATGCTACCTTGCTGAGCACTCACCAATAAAATGAACTAGTTTTAGCACTAGAACACAAGACAAAGCAAAGCTGGCATATATCATTCAAAATGTTATATCATTTTCATTTTCCTTGCATTATACATACTCATATAAGAATAATGACTGCTATTACTGAGTGACTACTGAGCACTAGAGCCTTATAACTCATTTAAGTATTGTCATTACTTCCTTATTGTACATAGGAAAAAACTGTGAGACAGAGAAATTAAATAATTTCTCCTAGGACATATAACTAGTAGTCTGGGGTCCTATGTCTTTGCACTTAAGGACTACACCATACTGACTTTCAACTTGTTTTGAAAAGTAGGAAGTGCTCAGAAATACTTACATTTTCTGTTATAACAATAACTCCCATTATCATTATAGAAGATTAGATCGCTTGAATTAGCATTTAAATGAAGGCTTATCATTATACAAACAGCATTCACAATAAGAACAGTTTTAAATTTTATATACGTGGGGTCCTTATTAAAAGTAATAAAGGGGCCTCCATAGGCTCCTTTGGTGACTGGGAGGAGACTAAATAGTTGTCAGTCTGAGAACTGAGAGGCAACCTTCCACAGACACTAGATTCATTGAAAAATACAAAGCAGGCTCGGCGCCTGTGGCTCAATGGGCTAAGGCGCCAGCCACGTACACCTGAGCTAGCAGGTTTGAATTCAGCCCGGGCCCGCCAAACAACAATGATGGCTGCAACCAAAAAATGGCCGGGCGTTGTGGCGGGCGCCTGTGGTCCCAGCTACTTGGGAGACAGAGGCAGGAGACTCGCTTGAGCCCAGGAATTGGAGGTGGCTGTGAGCTGTGATGCCACAGCACTCTACCCAGGGTGACAGCTTGAGGCTCTGTCTCAAAAAAAAAAAAAAAAAACAACACTAGATTCACTGAAAAATACAAAGCAGAGAGGCATAATAGGGCAGTAGTAATTAAAAAAATTTTTTTTCACCTATGTTGTCTTAATTCACCAACTCAAGATGGCATTGTGGTGAATAGCCCGTCCCGATGGAATTCCATTCTTCTTATTAAGAGGTGAAGTCTATTTCCCCTTCCCTTAAAGCAGGGCTAACCTCATGCCTTTCTTTTATCAACATAATGCAGAAGGGTTATTATGCCTTTTGGGGCTCAGTCCTTAAAAGGTCTGGAAATTTCTTTTGCTCTTTTAGAAGCCAGCCGCGGAGAGCTCAGCCAGACCACCTAATGATGAGAGACTACATGGAAAGAGTCCACAGAGGAAAGAACTGGGATCACTCCTGCTAACAACCAGTACCAGGACTCCAGAAGTAAGGTCATTCAAATGTTCTGGCCCCAAATGAGCTGAGTGCAGCCAACCCCATAAGAATCGTGTAGCTGATCCACAGAACAGTGAAAAATAGTAAGTTGTTGTTGGTTTAAGCTACTAAGTTTTGGTGTGGTTGTTACTGAAACACATTAATTTTTTTTTAATTTTTAAAGAGAGAAACTAACTTTTAAAAAACTTGAGCAATCTCACATATCCAATTTTCCATGTGGCAATATTTATTTATAAATTGAACTAGGACTCAAAAATATTGCCTACAGAAACATATTTTAGAAGCCATATATTCATGCTTACTACTAATCTTTCACTAATTTAAAGACTTAGCACCAATTTTCTATACATTCAAGTACTGGATAATATGAAAAGTACAAAGCAATACAAAATTTAGTTCTACTCATAGTAAGTTTATGTTTAGATAAGAGAGGCAAAACATACTTACTAAAAAATAATTCAGTGATCAAATGATCGCACACACTTACTCTGAATATACAGGGTATATCTTTTCGACTTGCATGAATAACATCAGAAGCTAAGACTGAACTCACAGAAAATTCTTCATCCCTGAAAAAAAAGTGAAACATTTAAAGTTAGTATATGCAGTTATATCTGTGTGGTTTGGAATGTGTATCTAAATAACACATATGAAGCAAGCTGCAAAGGTTTTTTTTTTTTTTTTTTTTTTTTGAGACAGAGTCTCACTATTTTGCCCTGGGTAGAGTGCCCTGGCATCACAGCTCACAGCAACCTCAAACTCTTGGGCTTAAGCAATACTCTTGCCTCAGCCTCCCAAGGAGCTACGACTACAGCGCCTGCCACAATGCCCGGCTATTTTTTGGTTGTAATTGTCATTGTTGTCTGGCAGGTCCAGGCTGGATTTGAACCTGCCAGCTCCGGTGTATGTGGCTGGTGCCCTATCCACTAAACTACAGGCGCCGAGCCAGCAATCTGCAAAGGTTAACTGCACAAACACTTGAATTGAATAAATAAATAAATACTAATTAATTTTTTGAAACAGAGTCTCAGTTAGTTGCCCTGGGGTCAAGTGCCATAGCGACATAGCTCACAGCAACCTCAAACCCTTAGGCTCAAGTGATCCTCTTGCCTCAGCCTCTCAAATAGCTAGGACTACAGGCTCCTGCCACAAGGCCCACCTATATATTTTTTAAGAGATGGGGTCTCTCTATTGCTCAGGCTGGTCTTGAACTCCTGAGCTCAAGCAATCTGCCAGCCTTAGCTTCTCAGAATGTTGGGATTACATGCATGAACCACCATACCTGGCCTCAAATTGAATTTTTTAAAAAATTTAATTTCTGGGAAGACTTCCAACTTGAGCCTTTCCCTTTGGTCTGGTGCTTTTTTACTCCTTCTGTATTCCTTTTTGTCTCTTTTTTACTCCTTCTGTCTTCCTAGTTGTCTAATAAAATCCTGTCTTACCACTGGAAAAAAAAATTTAATTTCCCCCTCATTGCAATTAATAGTGCCAAAAGTAACTTATCAAGAATAAGTTACTTGTGGTGTTATATAAGTTACAAGTGATGCGTTATATAAGAGCTAGAAATAATTTCTGCGCTTATCCAAAGTCATAAGGACAGTATACATGAAGAACTGGGGTTTGAACTTTGACCGATCTCCAGAGGTTCAAGTGCCTCTCTTGCCTCACATAATAAATCTTAAATGCCTCAACCCAGCTCATCTGACAATTATTGTTTCTTCAACCACTAAAACAGATTTCCTCCATAATAATTTATTTTTTGTGATTTCCTCAGTTTTGTTATTGGTACCATCATTCCCTTGGTCTTCAAGGCTTGACACCTCATCCTCTTTTTGATTCCTCCTGCTATCTTAATTATTAGCAGGTTCTGTCAGATTTTCTTCGCTGGTGTTTTTTACACCTACCCCATCATATTCTGTACTTATGGGGAAAGATAATGTGTTTGAGATGCTGGTGCGAAATGCCAGCATGAGGCATAGCTGGAAATCATGGTTTTGAGTGACGGACAATGTATCTGAATTCTCTAGACATACTTGGTTGGGAGTCCTCAATGCAGAGGTGATGGCTGAAGCTATGGGAGTAAATAAGATCACTCAGGGGCGGTGCCTGGAGCCAGAAGAGGAAAACGGGAGCACTCCGTGGAACAGGGGAAGAAACTTAAAAATGAGACCAGAAATGTTCATAAGATGTACTTATTGAATCATTTTGTCTTCAAAGAGCTCGTCTGATTTTGAGATTTTTATTTTCTTTCCTCACATTTGAATTATATTCTAAGCCTTTAGGTGACATAAACCTTACCCATTAGGCCTCCATTACCCAGTAATCTTTAAACTAGTCTTTTGAACTCAAACAACAGCTTCTTTTCCTTGACTCCTAAGCTCCAAATACTCAACAAACATACCAACCTGTTCTATAACTACACTTTGTTTCTTATTTTTAATTATGTTACCATATCAATATTAGTAAGTTAGATAATTAATATCAAATTACAATTAAATGAACAATGCCAATATAATTTTTTAAAAATCAGAAAAATGTTAATTCCTATGTTGTAATGATAGAAATACTTTAAGCTTCGAAAGCTTACCTCATGTCAATCACTTGACTAATGACAACACTGGGCTGAGATGCTTTGCCTTCAGCAATATCATACAGAAAGAGCTTGAAGTCACAAACTACAGCCAGTGTTCTTTGCCATCCTTTCTTCACTCCAGCTGGTTTAGGAATCTTAGTTTTGTTTTAGACAGGCAAACAAAAACAAACAAACAAACAAGAACAACTCAAATGAAAATGACCATAAGGCCTCCTTTAATAACATACGTAAGTCCATGGTGAAACCTTAAGGGTAAGGTACAATCTTGTCAGTCTGCAACATTGGTTGGTAAAGTAGCAGATGGGGCCCATTAACATAAGAGAAAACATGAGCGCACACTCTTCAAACACTGATTGACTTTTATTCTCAAAAATTTTTAGGTGACACCACTTTAACTTTCACTAGTAATTTATTAAAATAAATTTCATTCGTTTAAAACATTTTCATTCTAAAAATAGCATAATTAAATTTGGTAATAAAACGAAATCCAGCTTATATTGTAAATATTACCCAGGATAACAAGATTATACCTTGATAATATCTCTTAATTCATAACCGTATGCTACCTCTCTGGCAAGGACAGTTGCCAAAGATTCCTTTATAGAGATTGTAACATCGGTTCATCTCAATACAGAAAAGTTTGAGACACTTTAGAATTTATTTTCAAGTAACAGGTTTTTGCTTTCAAATCATTACTCTAGATGAAATAAAGTTATTAGATCAATTTCATTCATTTAATTTTCTATGAAGTGATGTTTTCAAAGTGACTGCATTTTAATTCATTAATAAACCTGAAGAGATTAATCTAAACCTAACTTAATCGTACTTACTCTGACATGACCCTCATATGCGGTTCCTATTCCTTTCTGTGGATCTATTCCCAGGGGACCTTTTGTCTGTTCAGGAGGAACTGGACAAGCAGTTGGAGCTTTGTTTACACAAGTTATATGACACGAGAATCCACACACTTATGGAGAGAAAAAAAGAAATGTTTGGTAAAAATTCATTTTAGCAAAAAGAAAATTCACTGAGAACTCATTGCATGCAATGTGTTGTTATATGAAATCTTTAACTTTATTTTAAATAATCATTTTGTTATTCAGGGAGCTGATGCTATTGTTTACCAATAAGAATTTCAATGATGTTAGTAATTTTTTTTATTACATGTAATGCTATTATTCTGGGTTCACACTAGTGATCTAAAGGAGAAGCAATCAGATAGAAAAAAACATGACTTGGTATTGGCCCTGAAATTTCTATTGCAAGGGTCACTAATGGACATTAAGCTACCTGAAATCTTTGCTAAATTTGACAAACTTTACCAATTCTTCTTGAAAATGGAATTTTCAATGATTAAAAAGGTGCAAATTAAGGGTAAATTTTAGGAATTATTAATATTATGTATAATTAAACTACTACTAGGATAATAAATAACTATCAATTGTTTTTAAAATCTTTTCTAGCAATCAAGGAGATGGACAGTTATTATCCCTTTGTTATATATGACTTGCCTAGGGTCACAGCACCCATAAGTGGCAGGACTGGAATTCAAACCCAGGCAGCCTGGTTCAGACTTGCATACCCAACTACTAACAATATTTATTGCCATGATATCTGTATTTGACACTCACATGGGGAACTTGAGATTGTAAGACAAGATGATTAATAAAGATAAACGTATAAGTTTCACCGAGACTTGGTTGGGTGAGAATTAAAGGTGAAAATATTTAAGACAAACAAGCTTGTTGGGACAGGGTATAGACTAAGATTATCCATGCAGACATCTTCTGCTCTAATGGTGGATCCTATAGAATAGTGAGGAACTAACGTAGAAATACACACACATGGGGAAATGGATTATATGTTACTGATGTGTATTATGAAGCCAAACAAAGGAGAGATGGCCTAGTATTAACTGTTTAAAACTACCCACTGTCTCAATTCATTTTTTTCTAATTTACTTTTAAGTGGATTATTTAACAAGTTATTTGCTTTAATAATAGGCAAACATCTCTCCTCCAAAGGGCAGTGGAAATAACAAAATAAGTATCCTATACTGGATCTCATTCCAATCAACCAGAAAGAAATAAAAATGACAGCAATTTTTAGAAGCTGTAACCATATTATCATAAATTTACGAAAGCCTGCCAGTCAAATGCTGGGTCCCCTGTCTGTCTCAATAGCTTCATAAGACAGGCTTCAAAGGACCTGAAAGATAAAAGACCTAAAAGATAGGCATGGTTTTTTGGCATAAGAATCTAGAAGGGGCGGCGCCCATAGCTCAGTGGGTAGGGTGCTGGCCACATACATCGAGGCTGGTGGGTTCGAACCCAGCCCGGGCCTGCTAAAACAATAATGACAACTGGAACAAAAAAAAATAGCCGGGTGTTGTGGCAGATGCCTGTACCCCCAGCTACTTGGGAGGCTGAGGCAAGAGAATTGCTTAAACCCAAGGATTGAGGTTGCTGTGAGCTGTGACACCATGGTACTCAACCAAGAGCAACATAGTGAGACTGTCTCATTAATTAAAAAAAAAGAATCTAGAAGGTCTGGGGGAGAGCTCCAAAATTCCTACTATAGAATTGGAAATAACTATGATGCATAAAAAATGATAAAGGACCAAAAGCGAGAGAGCTGCCTGGGGTTCTTTCTGATAAACAGATTTTAAAGGGAAACACAAGTACAGGCTAAGTTTCAAAATGAGATGAAACTTGAAAACTATAAAAATTTCTCCTTTGGCTTCAGTCCCACCTTCCTGCTGGATGAGATGGGCCATTCCTTCACAAATTCCTTGGTTATCTTTTCCTTTTGCCTTCCCTTAACGGATTCTCAATTCTCTGCCATCTTGCTCTATCTTCAATCTACATGTGCTTTCTGGGTAGTGCCGTTCATAGTTATGACTTAATATATTAATAAATCTCAAATTTCTCCTTTTTAACCCTCAACATTTTCTTTGGCTCTAAGTTCACTTACTAATAGACTAGTTAAAACAATGTAACCTGGATCTTTCACTTTAATTGTAAGAACTATCCAAATATAAAGTGCACCGCCTTAAGATGCTATTAATTATCCCCTTAACTCAAAGTAGCCAATATAGCGAAGCTATAAGTATATTATAAAGGGGACAAATGCATCTGATGGGGACTGACTACATTCCCTCTGAGGTCCCTTCCAACCCTCGGAGTGGAAGAGCAGTACTGGGAATAGAAACCAGTATTAGAATCTGAATTAGTAAGTCTCTTCTTGTCTTTTGAACAAGATAAACCAGCAAATCATATAAAGTGGTATGGTAGTAATAAGTATCATTTGATTTTTAAAAAGTACATTTCCCTAAAATTAACAATAACGTCTACCATTATTTCCATTTCCATTTCAGAGGTCCTAGGAAAAATAAAGAGGTGCCAAAACAAATATACATACTTTGCTTTCTGTTCAAATGACCCCCTTCCCATCAACTCTCAGAATATGAGCTCCGTAAGGGCAGGATCTCTGACTTTCCCCCAGTCTACTACTATATTCCCAGTGCCCAGAAGCACAGAGAAGCATTCCATAAACACGTACTGAATATCAAGAATGGGTAGCGAAACATCGTTTAGGCGTTGGCAGACATTTACTATTTCCTCCAAGTTACCACACTGCCTACCTTTTTTTTTTTTTTTTGAGACAGTCTTAAGCTGTCACCCTGGGTAGAGTGCCATGGCGTCACAGCTCATAGCAACATCAAACTCTTGGGCTTAAGTGATTCTCTTGCTTTAGCCTCCCAAGTAGCTAGGACTACAACCAATGCCTGGCTATTTTTTGGTTGCAGTTGTCGTTGTTTTAGCTGGCCCAGGCTGGGTTCGAACCCCCAGCCTTGGTGCATGTGGCCAGTGCTCCACTGACTGAGCTACGGGTGCCACCCACACTGCCTACTTTTTAATAATAATTTTTCTAATAATATTAAGAAAAGTTAAAATGAACAGATTCGGCTCGGCGCCTGTGGCTCAACGGGCTAAGGCGCCAGCCACGTACACCTGAGCTGGCGGGTTCGAATCCAGCCTGGGCCCGCCAAACAACAATGACGCCTGTAACCAAAAAATGGCCAGGCGTTGTGGCGGGCGCCTGTAGTCCCAGCTACTTGGGAAGCTGAGGCAGGAGACTCTCTTGAGCCCAGGAATTGGAGGTCACTGTGAGCTGTGATGCCACGGCACTCTGTCCAGGGTGACAGCTTGAGGCTCTGTCTCAAAAAAAAAAAAAAGAATAGATTCAAGGATAACTTCCATCATATAGGTTAAGACTTTTTTGACAACAAATGCACCTGAGTAATGAAACAAAGATGACCAAAACATTTAAATGTATCTCCCCTAAAAAATGTTTCTGGGGCCCATCTATCTGTCTAGTTTCTCTAACATTCAATGTGTTTAGTTTATTGCTTTTAATCCTGTTATACAAATAAAAGCAAATTATTAAGTAAAGCAAACAAATGAACACTTATATGCCTTTTAAAGAGAATGAAGTTATTGGATTACAATTTTGATAGTAAATGTTAGGATTGTACAGTCACGTTTTCTTTCCATTTTGTTCTTACCTTCACATGAACAGCCCTGTCTTATCAAACCCACCATCAAAGACGTGCATTGATGACATTTTGTAGGAGTAGTGAAAGATTTTACGAAAAACTGGTGAGTCTTGCGCTGCAAAACAAATTGATGAAGCGTATGCGTTGGTTATTCAAATGATTTCCATGAGTCCCTACACCTCACACTATCTTCTAGAATGTTTTTTTTTTAATTTTTTTTTTTAATTTCAATTTTTTTTTTTTTTTTGAGACAGAGCCTCAAGCTGTTACCCTGGGTAGAGTGCCGTGGCATCACAGCTCACAGCAACCTCCAATTCCTGGGCTCAAGCGAGTCTCTCGCCTCCGCCTCCCAAGTACTTGGGACTACAGGTGCCCGCCACAACACCCGGCCATTTCTTGGTTGCAGCCATCATTGTTGTTTGGCGGGCCCGGGCTGGATTCGAACCCGCCAGCTCAGGTGTACGTGGCTGGCGCCTTAGCCCGTTGAGCCACAGGTGCCGAGCCTAGAATGTTTTTAAAAAGTTAAAAACTGTTAACTTTTTAAAAAGTTTTAAAATGTTTTTAAAGTTTAATGAATTCTTTCCATTTCTCATCACATCTTATAGTTTATGCCCTTTAAATATTTTTAGGCAGTAGTGAGCTGGAATAAACTGACATAAGAAGTTAAATGATAATAAATTGCTCCTAAATGCTATTTGGAAAGAATATAAAATAAACTGCAGCTTTTTTTTTTTTTTTTAGTTCACAAATCTTGGCTTCAGGATTTTAAAAAATTCTCCAAATTTTTCTTCAGCAAAAAATTAAGTGAAACTTTGCATATATATTGCATATATATACCTATACAAATAGAGAATTCAAATATGCTTTGTATCTTCTTAGGAAGAACAAAAGGTAATTTAAAATTCTTATTTCTACCATAAATCATGTCTTTTATTTTCTGGGACCAAGAACAAATAATATATTTCACAAATCTGCTTCTTTCCATGGAAGAAGGCAGTATTATGCTTGAGCCGAGAAGAATGCACCCATAAGAAACAGGTGGCAGCCTCAAATTGCTTACTAAAAACCCAGTGACGTCCTCTGTAAGTCTTGTCTGATTTACATGATGGTAAGCCGATGTAGACTATCTCTCTGGACTACTTCTTTCCTCTTTAAATTAACTGTTAAGCATGTTTTAACAATAGATGAATTATAATAAAAAATCATTGCTTCATTCTGCTGTGTGAACTTTAGAACAAATTACTTAATTCCTGTCTTTCACTTTCCTCAGGTATAAAACAAGATCAATAATAGTATCTACTTCATGGGGGTGGTTAAATAAATATTAATATGAACACAGCCTTTCAGACAGTGCCCAGCACATAGAAAGTGTTCAACAAAGGTTTTCCTTTCTTCTTCTTTTTCCAAGATGGCCTCACTCTGTTGCTGGGGAAGAGTGCCGTAGTATCATCATAGCTCACTGCATCCTCAAACAACTGGGGTCAGGTGTTTCTCCCACCTCACCCTCCCAAGTAACTGGGACTACAGATGCATGCTACCACACCTAGGTAATTTTACTATTTTTTTTTAAGAGATGGGTTCTAGCTGTGTCGCTCAGGTTGGTCTCAAACTCCCGGGCTCAAGCAATCCTCCCACCTTGGCTTCCCAAAGTGCTAGGATTACAAGTGTAAACCTCTGCACCTGGCCCTATTGCTTTATAAAAACAAGTTTGGCTGATTATTTTACTTTTGTATGTGTGATTGATTTAAACTAGTAAGAACTCTATTCCATAACCCAATAAAATGCACATACTAATAAAAATAGTTATGAAGTAGTATTTATTTCAATTGAGACTAATACAGAGGGTGTCCCAAAAATGTACACACATTTTAAGAAAGGAAAAAACTGTATTGAATTTGTAATACCCAAGTCACATTTGACTTCTGCAATTACAAGAGGTGCTCAACATGACTTGGATTCATCTTTTGTTATCAGTATATGTTGAATATTACAATTTTAATATATTTTTTTCTTGCTTAAAATGTGTACACATTTTTTGGCACCCTCTCTATAGTAACAAAAAACTAAAGGAAATATTTGAAGTTTTAGAATAAATTCTGTTCTCCTCAATTGGGATATGTGATTCATACACCACGAAAGAAGTTAACAAAATCAAGAGGAAAGAAGCAGATGATCTTTCCACACAGAAAGATCTGACGCCTGCATTCGTTAGGGAATGGGGCAAGATCCTCCAATTTAGAGGAGTCCAACCTCAAACTTCTATTCTAGAAGTTCTTCAGGATCTTTGGTTAGTTTCAAAGCAGCACTGGGATTTGACTCTAAGTAGAACAGTAACTTCTTATTAACACTAACTCTGTAATTGCTCTGCTAGCTGGTAAGCATCAACCCAGGTGCAGACATTGTACAGGACTTGACACACATCATCTCGTTTGTGATGGAAATGATAACCTTGGAGAGAGAGGTACCATTTCCTCATACAGATGAAAGAACTTGTTAAAATCACATAATGTTTTCTCTGTCTCCTGTATACTATTTTTAATTATTGAGAAACTATTAAGAGTAAATTTTCTAGTGCTAACTTTTTAATTATTCATCAGTAATGCAAAAGATATAGTTAGTTGACTAACTGGTTCTAGAGGCTTGTACTACAACAGGAAGAAAAATTAATCAATTGCTCAAAGTAAGTAACTTCATTTTTTTTTATCTCATAAAGGATAACAATATATATCTGAAACAGCAGCAATAAAACTGTGACTATGGTAAATTTAATAGTAATTCTTCACAATATTTGATAAATTGCTCAAAAACATATACTTGTGGGTGGTGCCTGTGGCTCATCGAGTAGGGCGCTGGCCCCATATACTAAAGGTGGCGGGTTCAAACCCGGCCTCAGCGAACTGCAAAACAGAAAAATAGCCGGGCGTTGTAGCAGGCACTTGTAGTCCAGGCTACTCGGGAGGCTGAGGCAAGAGAATCACCTAAGCCCAAGAGTTGGAGGTTGCTGTGAGCTGTGTGACGCCACGGCACTCTACCAAGGGCAATAAAGTGAGACTCTGTCTCTACAAAAACAAAAAAACAAAAAACATATACTTATTATATATTTTCTCCCAGACATGTATTAGGATGTCACAACACTGGGAATGATAGATTAAAAAACAAAACAACATAATGTTTTGGAAGAGAGGTATCTTTAGGTGACCAACCACCCAACTGATAGGTGCTAGCTGAATTACAGGAACAAGCCTATACTGCAATGTTTTGATTTAAAACATTAATCTGTTCACTTTCTGTTAGGGCAGAGAATTAGCACCTTTATACTTATTCCTTCCTCTTCTCTTCATTTTCCCAATATTATCATAGCATAGTTTTGGGTAAAAATTTATATTTAATGTTTAAGTTATTATGATGTTTTAAAATCATTAACCACTAATAAGAAGTACACTTTTATTTTTTTACAATTTTTTTTATTTTTATAAAATTAATAGTACCCCCCTTTACTTTTCTGTGTCCCTATCACTACATCATCTCAGACTCTCCAAAGAACTATAAAATCTCCTTGATTCTATTTATCACATGGTCAAACACTTGAGCAAGGAGGCCTTTTAGAATCCCTACCCTTTTCTCTCGACCTGGAGTCATTGTTGTTTAGCTGGCCCGGACCAGGTTCAAACCTACCACCCTAGGTGTATGTGACTAGCACCATAACAACTGTGCTATGGGTGCTGAGCCTATTATCCTCATTTTTTGATGAGAAAATCGAAATAAAGAAAAGGTAAGTAACTTTTTCAATCTTACACAGTATATGGTGAATCTGGAATTCCATTCCAATTTAGGAAGTCTGGCTAGGAATTTACCATGTTAACCACAAGGCTATACCGTCTCTATACTTTCTTCCAAGACAAGACAAATACATTAACATATTCACTGTATCTATCCTTATATCCACTTCCATTGCCTTTTTTATTTAGATTAGTTCTGGACTGTTTCCTTTGGTATTTGCAGAATGAAGAATTATTGCTTTTATATACCACAGTTAAGTATTCTAAGATACCTGTTCACACTTGGTTTCCTCAAATATCTCCTACTGGCCTCTTGGCTTTGTTTCTTCTTGGTAAAGAACTTCCTGAGTATTTTCAAAGAGGGTTTTTGTACAGTAAAACTTCTAAGTTTTTATATATTTGAGAATATTTTAAACTTGCTTTTCTATTTAAATACACCTGGTTCAAATTAGATTTAACACTTCAAACATATCTCTCAACTGTTTTCTTACATATAATATTGCTATGGAGAAGTTTGAAATCAATACGATCTTTGTTCCTCTATACGAATAATTTTCTCTTTCTCTTTGAAAGCTATTCGGATTTTCTCTTGATCTAGGATAGCCTTATATTTTACTCTAAAGTTTCTGGGTGTAAGTTTTTCTCACCTTTCATTAGCACCTAAGGATAGCTTCTAAAATAAAACTTTTTGTCTTTAATTTGGGGAAATTTTAAGTTATTTTTCTTCAAATATTTCCCTATTCTTTTCTTTTGAAAGTCCTCTATACAGATATTAACACTATCTCTGTCATATATCTTAACTTTCATATTTTCCATCTTATCTTCTTCCCTCTCACTTATTCAACTATTAAAGTCATTTATTCAGTTATTTCAGTAATTATATTTTCATATCAAGTATTCCCAATTTATTTTTCTTCACAACTGCCTTATCCTATACCAGGTTACCAACATTCTCCTTGTTTCTTGGAGGATTTTATTGTATTTGTTTTAAATTCAACTTCTATCTGACCTCAAAACTTTGTTTTATCTGGGCATAGGTTAGTTTTTCTTTTCTTTTTTTTTTTTTTTTTTAACATTTTTTGGGTACTTTATCAGTTTTTCAGATCCATTGATCTCTTTCTCATCCCGTGGATGATTCAAGAATTATGTTCTGGAGAGGCAGCTCTTTTCAGTTTTCTAGTTTCTGGAATTTCTTGGCAGGAATTGGAAATAAGCAACTAAATCTCTGTGTTCCACCGTATGTCTTAATAATATGTTAGTCACATTCATGTGAAACAGAATGGGAAAAAAAGAATCCACTTGAAATTTTCACTGACCTTGTCTCTGTCTCAGTGGTTTACATCCTTAATTTATTTATGCATAGAATAAGGAGTAGTGCTTAGCAGAATTTAAGAAAACTAAAAAGAAAAATATTTGTACACTTCTCTTTCTACCTTTCTCAGTGGTGATTACTTCCATTCATATAGAATTTATTTTCTTTCCAAGCTTTTACACGTTGTAACTTTGAAGAAACCAGTATCAAAAAATCACAGCAAATACACAAAACAGAAGAAATCCACTCTTTTTAAAAAACACACTATAACTAGCTTGAGTACCTTGGGTGGAAAGCCAGTTGAACCAGGACATCCCTTTTTCTTTAAAGTTGGTGTGTGAACTGGAAGTGGAGTTGAGTCTACAATCTGAACCCAGAGGCAAAAAAGGAAATAAATGTCATGAAACAACCTATTTCAAATATAACTCAAAAGACTCCAAAGTAAATAAAAACAAACAAAACAAAACACCAATAAGGCAAAAACTTCTACTAGTTTATAAAAAAAAACTCAATAAAACTAAAATTCTCAGCGTTAAAAACTTAAATTTCTGCCTACAAATCTATAAATGAAATATTTGTTCACTTGCTGAAAATTATTTGTTTGTAAATTTATTGAATAAAAATAAATAATTTGGAAAACAAAATTTACAGAACAAAAAAGTCATAGCATGTAGCTTACATAAAAATGAGGATACTGATTTTCACACTCATTTTCTGTATTAATTCTGAAAAGTATCTGAAAGAGTTTTTAAGTAAGATTTATAGTACAAATTGAAGATTCTTTTAACTACTCAACTTCCAAATATAGAACATATATTTCATGTACTAACACATCTCTGTGAATTTGAATACACAGATATAAAGATGGAGGTTAGTGGATTTTTTGTGCAGAAATTAATTTCCAAAGAAAGGAGTTAGATTATTTAATATCTTTTGGAATTTTGAACTTAATACAAATTTAGTTAAAAAAAATCTTTATTAGTTAGCTATATATTCAATAAAATATAGTATCTTTTCATGAGGTATTACCGATTTCTCTTCAAATGAATGGAACTACAGATTTTATTGGATATTAAAAGAGACCAAAAGAGCCATTGCTTAATTAGCAAAATATAAGAGAAGACGTAAAGAATAATTGCCTTTTAGGATGCCAAGCAAGAAAATAAGAGGAAAGAGTTAGGCCTTATGTAAGATTAAAGAATATTTTAAAGTATTTGGAGAAAAATAGATGGTGTTACTTTGCCTTTTTTACTGTATCACCTCCAAAATTAAATATTTTATATGTACTATAGCCTCAAAATGAAATTCAGTTGAGTTTCTCGGTGTTTTCTATTTGTGAGTTTAGCTCTAATTTAAATTCTATTAATTTTAAATAGCCTGAAAAAGTTTTATAATCAATTTACAATTTAACATTTGAAAAGATAAATCTAAATGATAAAGGAACAATGAAAATCTATATTAAAGTTAATAAAAATAATAAGGAAACAAAATTGTCATTAGAACTTACATAGAAAGTTCATGAGAAGTTAAAAGAATTAAAAAGTCGCAAAGGCACTAGATACAAGATCAACAGAGTTTATGAAGACTGGCAAGGCCTAATAAGAAAATTTATTTTTGAAAGGATCCCACTTACCATTGCAACAAAAGATTTAAGGTGCCTAGGAACAAATTTAATAAGTAATATGGAGTACACTGAAAATAATAAGAGTTTACCAAAGGATGTAGAAGAATATCTAACTAATACATATACCATGGTGATAGATAAGAAATACCCAGCACCATGAAGATGACATTCACCTCAAATAAATCTATAAATTCAATGCAATTCCAATCAAAAGCCTTACAAGGAACTTGATATGCTGATCCTAAAAGTAATATGAAAAAGTAAAGGGTCAAGAAAAATGGATGAAGAACAAGGTAGGTGGGGATGGCTCACCATACCAGGGATCAGGAATTATTTTAGAGCTATAGCCATTAAGACAATTCCATGTCAGTGCAAGAATAACAAAAAGAACAACTGAAGAAAATAGAGAACCCCTAAGCAGTCCCCAACATACAAAGCAGAGACAGCATTACACATCAACAGGGGAAATATAGGAGAGTCAGTTGTTCAAATGGAAAAAAGAGATTAGAACTCTCCATTTCCCATTACATAATACATAATAGTAACTTGGAGTTTAAGGTTCTAAACATGTAAAAACAAAATTTAAAAACTTCTACAAGGAAATATGAAAGAAAGATAATCTTTATAATCACTGCATAGGGAAGAACTGCCTTAAAAAGACACAAAAAAGCAGAAGTCAAAAAGAAAAAGATTGATAAATCAAAACTTTTGCAAGACAAAATAATACCAAAAATAAAACAAAAATAAGCCACAGACTGGGGAAAAAAATTTGCAATGCATATAGCTAGCAAAGAATTAGTATCCAGAATACATAAAGAACAAAGAACACTTAATTATAGGAAAAATAATTCAACAGGACAACGGACTAAGGACATGAACAAGCAGATCATCCATCACCAAAAAACACATGAAAGATGCTAAATAACGCTAGCAATGCAAGTTAAAACAAAAATGCCATTTCACATCCGGCAAAAAATGTCTGATAATACCAAGGGTTGGCAAAGATGTCGGGGAAAGGGGGAACTCTCATACACTCCTGGTGAGAGTCAAAATTGGTCCAACCACTGCAAAAAATAATTTAGCAAGATCTAGTTAAAGTTTGAAAATACATATATCACATAACTCAGTAATTCCACTTCTAAGTTTATATGTTAAACTAACTCTGCACGTTTGCAAAAGTATATAGACATTAGGATGGTCACTTCAGCACTGACTGTGATAGCAAAAAACTGGAAACAAATATCCAGCATAGGAGAATGGACAGCTGTGGTTTGTTCACACAATGTACAATATGCAGCAGCTATTATGAATGAACTTAATGAACACGTATCTGTATGAATAAACCCAAAAAGCATACTTTTGAATGAAAAAAGTTACAAAAGGATACAGGTAACATTTGTGTAAATTTGAAACACTCAATAAGCATCTCCATATATCATTTATGGATACAAATGAAATAAACATGTAAAACCAAGGATGGGAAGATGCGAGCCAGCTTTAGGATAGTTAGATATATCTGCAAGAGTAGAGAGGGGAAGGGTGTAAGGGAGGCTGTTTCAAATGTTTCCAGAATTTTTTTTTTGAAAAAAAATGAGGCAAAATGTTATCTGTTAAATCTGTAGGTGATAGTTAAATGGGCATTTATCATATTCTCTACATGCTTAAAATATTTAATCATTAAAATAAAAATATATAAACCCAAAATATTAAGGCAATTATTACAAAGAAACCCAAGGGTCTCATTAACTTAGCTCATTTGAAAGAGTCTATCACAGGATTGGAAAAAACAAGTCAGAATCTGACTAAAACTCAGTATTTCACTTCGGATAGCCTTTCAGATTGAACTATTAGCTTCTGTTAGAATGTTAGACACAGTTCTAGAGATTAAAAAATGAAAAATAAAGGAGCTCTGGCTAACCTGTGATGCTGAGTAAAGAAGCAGAACTGCGCTTTGCGGCAAGATGGCATGAACTGAGGTACAATATTCTAACTTGCAGAGGAAATGATCTCTCTTGAGAAAGTGAACCAACTGATTGATATTCAATGTAAACACAACATAGTTTTCCATACTATTAAAAGGCATGATTTATCACAGTTGAATGCCAATTGCTGCTTTAGTAGCTGCCAGCAATGACAATTTTATTTTTCAGCTCTACTTATGATGCATGCATTAATTGTATCATGGCTTATTAAATTTATTAGAAAAATTAAATTCTGAGAATGGCCCCCATACTGCCACCTGCCTATAAAGTTTGTATATAATTCCAAAGTTCACATAAATTTTATCCTCTGTTCTCCACAGTTCTGTAATTAAAATAAAGAGTGCCTTAACATATCTATATATATAGATATATATATATATATATATATCT
>CAUYRH010063216.1:0-19105 GCA_963574655.1 Perodicticus potto | reverse complement strand
CTCTTTAAAGTTTTGGTAGAATTCTGATGTGAAGTCATCTGGTCCCAGGCTTTTCTTTTTAGGTAGATTTTGAATAGTTGATGCTATTTCAGAAGTTGATATCAGCCTGTTCAACATTTCCACTTCATTCTGGCTAAGTCTTGGAAGGTGGCGTGCTTCCAAATATTGGTCAATTTCCTTCAGATTTTCATATTTCTGAGAGTAATGTTTCTTGTAATATTCATTAAGGATTTTTTGAATTTCTGAGGGGTCTGTTGTTATTTTGTCTTTACCATTTCTGATTGATGAAATTAGAGACTTTACTCTTTTTTTCCTGGTTAGGTTAGCCAAAGGTTTATCTATTTTATTGACCTTTTCAAAAAACCAACTTTTTGATTTATTGATCTGTTGTATAATTCTTTTGTTGTCAATTTCATTTAATTCTGCTCTAATTTTGGTTATTTCTTTTCTTCTGCTGGGTTTGGGGTTAGAATGTTCTTCCTTCTCCAGTTGCTTAAGATGTCCCATTAGGTTGTTAACTTCCTCTCTTTCTGTTCTCTTGAGGAAGGCTTGCAGTGCTATAAATTTCCCTCTTAGGTCTGCCTTTGCATTATCCCAGAGGTTCTGATAATTCATGTCTTCATTGTCATTTTGTTTCATAAATTTGGTAATTTCCTTCTTAATCTCGTCCATGACCCATCTATCCTTCAGCACAATGTTATTTAGCTTCCATGTTTTTGTATGAGTATGCATAATCCTGTTGTTATTGAGTTCAACTTTTATTCGATGGTGGTCTGAGAAGATGCAAGGAATAATTTCTATTCTTTTAAATTTGCTGAGGTTGGACTTGTGACCTAGGATGTGATCAATTTTGGAGTATGTTCCATGGCCTGATGAGAAGAATGTGTACAGGCCCCGAGGCTGCGCTGCCAATAGCAGAGTCGCTCCCACCCCCCGCAGTCCGTAGAGTGAGGCGGTCCTGGGTGCTGAGCCGTAGTGGTCCCCGGCAGGGTTGTACAGTGGGGTTCCTGTCTGTGGCTGTCTGTTGGGGAGGGGGAGGCTCAGTGCGACCCCCAGAATCCCTTGCCCAGTGAGGCACTTGGTCTAGCAGACAGAGAGTGGAGGTGCTGCTCCAGAACCTCCTCCCACAGTCTCAGCAGGGGTTAGGCTTCTGGTTTGTCAGGTAAGGGGGTAGGGCGTACTGGAAGTTCAGAATGGTTGGGAAAACTTTAGTTCAAATTTTCTGCTTAGTGAGAGAATGTTCAGAGTCACAGCAAGTAATCCCCACTTCCCACAGCACTCTCCTGTGGGGTGGGACAAGAGGTCCACAGTTCACTGTTCATCTGTAGAAAACCTGCAGGAGTAAATGAAGAGAAAAAAGGAAAGGAAACAGAAAGCAAAAAAGACCACAGCTTTCTTGGGGGAGGGGATGGATACTTTTCCATTCAGATGAATTTTGTACCTGAAGCTTGGTTTCTTGGAGTCGCAGCTTGCCTCAGCAGAGGTGATCTGCAGCTATCACTTCTCTCTCAGCTGGGCTCCCAGTCTTCAGCTCATTTGGGCATTTTCTGGACATTATCCTTCTCCTTGGTCAGGAGCTTCTCTCGCCAGCTGCTTCTAGTAGTCCATCTTGCCCCTCCCACAAAATTACTATTTTTAAAAGAGCAAGAATCCATTGAGCAGATTGGCAATAGAAATCAATGGTATGTTTCTTACCACAGTGACATGAATTACTTTAAAAATCCAGGGAAAATATCATTAATGAATATCAATGCAAAAATATTCAATAAGATCTTAGCAAACAGAATATAGTGACCCATTAAAAAATTATACGTCATTATCAAGTAAGCTTTATCTCAGGGATGCAAGATTGGTTCAACATACTGTAAATCCATAAAGGTAATTCACCACATAAATAAGATAAAAAAACAAGGACCATATGGTTCTCTAAACTGATGCAGAAAAGGCTTTTGACAAAATCCAGCATCCTTTTTTTTTTTTTTTTTTTTTAACAAAAATACTTAACAAATAGGTTTAGGTAAGACATTTCTTAAATTTGTAAAGGCCACCTTCACCTAACCCACAGTCAGTATCATATTGAATGGAATAAAACTGAAAGCATTTCCACTTCCAACTGGAACTAACTTCAACATAGTGCTGGAACTTCTAGCCATTGCAATCAGGCAAGAGAAGATGGAGAATATTTACATGGGGACAGAGGAAGTCAAACTCTTGCTTTTTGCAGATGACGCGATTGTATACCTGTAAAACCCCAGGGACTCAACTACAAAGCTCTTAGAATTGACCAAGGAATATAGCAGCATCTCAGGATACAAAATCAATGCCCACAAATCAGTAGCCTTCATATATGCCAATAAGAGTCAAGCTGAGAATCAAATCAAAGACATAATGCCTTTTATAGTAGGTCTAAAGAAGATGAAATACCTGGGAATATATCTAACAAATGACATGGAATTCTTCTATAAAGAGAACTATGAAACCCTGAGAAAAAAAATAGCAAAAGACGTTGACAAATGGAAGAACTTATCATTCCTGTGGCTGGGGAGAATCAACATTGTTAAAATGTCCACACTACCCAAAGCAATCTACAGATCTAATGCAATCCTGATCAAGCACTAACCTCATACTTTGAGGAACTTGAAAAAACATAGTACTTTGTTTCATATGAAACCAGAAAACAACCTCAATAGCCAAGATAGTTTTTAGAAATAAATACAAATCTGGAGGCATCACGTTATCAGACTTTAGGTTATACTACAAGTCTATAAGAATCAAAACAGCATGGCACTGGCACAAAAACAGAGACATAGATCTATTGAATATAATAGAGAACCTAGAGATGAACCCAGCCACATATCACCATACAAACAAAACCAAACAAAAGGATGCACTGGGGAAAAGAATCCATGTTTAATAAATGGCACTGGGAGAACTGGTTAGCCACATATAGAAGACTGAAACTGGATCTGCACCTCTCACCACTGACAAAAGTTGACTCGCATTAAATAAAAGATTTAAATTTAAGACATGAAATAATAAAAATGCCAGAAGAGAGTGTGGGGAAAATATTTGAAAAAATGTGCCTAGGAAAATATTTTATGAAAAGACCTCCCTACAATTGAAGGAAAAGTACTAAAAGTAAATAAATGGGACATGATCCATCTAAAAACCTTCTACACAGCTAAGGGTACGACGACTAAAGCAAACAAACAGCCTTCAGAATGGGAAAGATATTTGCATGCTATGAATCTGACAAAGGGCTAATAACTAGAATATACAGAGAACTCAAATTAATCAACAACGTAAAAAAGCAAACAACCTTATTTATAGGTGGGCAAGAGACTTGAACATAAACTTGAAGACAGATGAATGGCCAACGAACACATGAAAAAAGGCTCATCATTCCTAATCATCAGAGAAATGCAAATCAAAATCACTCTGAGGAATCACCTAACACCAGTCAGAATAGCCCACATCATAAAGTCCCAAATCTGCAGATATTGGCGTGGATGTAGAAAGAAGGGAACACTTTTGCGGGATTTCAAATTAATACAACCTCTGTGGAAAGAAATATGGAGAATTGCCAAAGAGCTAAAAGTCAATCTTCCATTTGATCCTGCAATCCTATTACTAGATATCTACCTAGAAGAACAAAAATCATTTCACCACAAGTACATTTGCACTGGATTGCTCATTGCAGAAAACTTCACAGTTTTCAAGTCCTGGAAGCAAACCAAATGCCCATGTACCCTTGACTGGATTAACAAACTGTGGCATATGTATACCACGGAGTGCTATTAGCAATAAGAAAAGATGGAGAATTTACATCTTATATGTTTACCTGGATGGAAGTGAAACACATTCTTCTTAGTAAAGTTTATCAAGAATGGAAAAAATGTATCTAATATACTAAATACTAATATGAAACCAATATATAAACAACTACATGCCCACATGAAAGAAAAACTCAAATATAGTCTAACAAGGGGAGGGGAGAGAAGGTAGAGCAGAACAGGGAGCAGGGAGGCCAACTGATGGGAGGAGGGAGGCCATTGGTGGGATCTTTCCTAATGTGCACAACGTGAGGGTGCTCAGCATGTGCTCTGGTGAAGGGCTCAACTACAACTTGAACTTTACCTTAGAATTGAAAACAGTGTAACCTAAACATTTGTACCCTCATATTAATTTGAAATAAAACAAAGTAAATTCAGGGAAAATAATAAAATATGATATGATTTTCTATATCTATATATTACTCCTCTCCTCCTCCATCCATGTGTTGTTGATTGTAGAAAATTGGGAAAGTTAATTTCTTCACATCTTGATTTCCTTATCACAGAAATGGGATGATTTTAAAGATCAATTTAATTCATGCTCATAGCACATAGTAAGCACTTCATAAATACCAGTTATTATATTTATTAAAGACAAGTAGCTTTAACATAAAATCTCAAATCTTTGATAGGAAAATTTTGTATGTTTTTCAGTCATAAAAATAAATGTCATTGCAAATGATTCTGTTTTTGTAATCATTGTTAGGGAGTTTCACTTTCATCAACAAACCTCACTTTCAATTTGAAACTAATTATTTCCTATTATCTTTCGTTTTAAATCTTTTGGTATTAAGTATAACTGATCAATTTTTTACATATACATGTTTTATTAGGTTTCCACTTTTTGCCTTCACAAAATTAAAAAGGCTTAAAATTTAATAACAATAATAATTAACAATTTTTTTGAATGCCTGCTATGAGTCAGGCACTTTTAAGACTCTTTGGGAAGTTTAAACTCGAAAAACACCACACTTTCCTTAAACTGCCTATTGTTTAATCATAGAGATAGGTTCGTTAACAAGCAACTTTAATAAAACAACAGAACTGAAAAATACTTTAAGAGAAACGTAGATCAAAATATTAATTAAAGCAGATAAGGTACAGATTGCACTAATAGAATAAGGAAAAACTTCACATATTAGTAGAATTTTGGTTCAAAAAGAACATTTCAGGGGGACAATAAAAGAAAAGACATTGACATGTGAATGTAGAGAGCGTGTTCAGGAATAAACATTAAGCATTTGACATTGAAACATGGAGTAAGAAGGAAATAACTCTGTAAAGGCTCTGCGTGGCGTATTTCAAGACAGATGTCCACATGCAAAAGGGTGAGAGTGGAAATAACATGCCCTTGGCAGCATTGGAGACGCAGGGGTGGGGGAACTAGGAAAAACTGTGCAGAGGCAGAAGCAGCAAGACTTCATAACTGACTGGACGTGATGATAAAAAAGGCAGATGACCCTGATTCTCTAGCCTTATATGCCTGAAATAGTAACGATGTTACTACTAAGAAAGGGACAATGGAGTGCAGTGGCTGATGCTTCAGCTTTAGCCAAGTTGAGTTTTAAAATGTACTTGTGGGAATAGAGAGGTCTGGCATCAGGGATTTGGAAGTCACCTACAGAGTATTGATAGTGAAGCTGTGAGAACAAATGAATTAAAGTCCATCAATAATTCCTGCATCTTATTCCATAGATAAAAACGAATTTTGAAAAATGGTTTGATTCCTAAAGTAAATCATGCCACTTTTATTTCAGTTCCTGCGTAATGGTCATCACTGCTTATTCTCTTTCATGTTATTTTATTTGTAGTCCAAGATTTTTAAGTTCTCTCAATTGCCCTCTTTTGCTTTCTATCTCTTTTCTTCCACCTCCATTCCTCCACATTAAATCAAACTTCATTTTTCTTTCTGATCCTCTCATCTTCTAATATAATAAGAACCTAATTTCTAATTTTTGAATTGTTAGCTAATGACACTTTGTATGATTCATGAAAATAATTTGAACATTGTTTATGAAAATACAGAAACTTATTAATATCTTTCTTGCTAGATGCTTCCAGAAACTTGAGATCTACAACTCCAGTCAAGTAACACTAAGGAGATTCAGCCATTTCTAGATAGACAAAACCTAGCTTCTCTTCTTAGACATAACATTCAACAAACATTTACTATATACTGACTATGTTGTTGGTACTAAGGATTTAAGTTGAATAGAATATGGTCTTTTTTTCCCCTTTCCTCCCCTCCACTCCCCTCTCCTCCCCTTTCCTCTCCTCTGCTTCCTTTCCACCACTTCAAACTCTTGGGCTCAAATGATTCTCTTCTTTCAGGTTTCCAAGTAGCTGAGACTACAGGCGCCCACCACAAAGTCCAGCTATTTTTAGTAGAGATGAGGTCTCAATCTTGCTCTTGCTCAGGCTGGTCTGGAGTTCCTGAGCTGAAGCAATCCAATCCGCCTCAGCCTCCCAGAGTACTAGAATTACAGATGTGAGCCACCATGCCAGGCCAGAAGATGGTCTTTTTCTGAGAGCAGCTCACCGTGTAATGGGCTTTCCAGACAGGGTTTATGTAAAACCTATCCTTTCCCCAGATCATGCATTTCAGGCATCGAGGTTGCCAATTACGCAAATATATGTGTCCCTAGTTAAACTTACTTGTAACTATTCGTCTGTAGTTCATTGGCTGTTGGTCTATTCTAGATTACTCTTAAAATGGATGATCACACTTTCTCTGTGTTTTAAATAGCTCAGCAAGTATAACCATACCCAACTTGAAGCACCACGATAGTGACCAATATACAGAAATTTAAAATTCTTGAAATTG
Organism: Perodicticus potto; assembly: GCA_963574655.1. NCBI lineage: Eukaryota > Metazoa > Chordata > Mammalia > Primates > Lorisidae > Perodicticus > Perodicticus potto. The sequence goes on along the minus strand of CAUYRH010063216.1, from coordinate 12,448 downwards.
TTTCTGTTTATCTTTTTATCTTAGCCACTGTATATTTGGAGCTTCTTTTTTTGTGCTTGATATTGTTTAGCAGTTCTTTGATAATTTAAATATTTTTAAAAAATCATTACACTGAAATTCGAGAAAGAGAAGGAAAATTTAACATCTCTAAACTTGTGAAGTCTTTACTAAAAACATAATTGATAGGCAGAAAAGCACGGTCAGTGACAAATACGCAGACGAGGGATTTTTCCCCTGCTTTGGGTTTTGCAAGTCCTGAGAGTAATGCTGAATGCGGCTAGTTGTGGGCAGAATAAGCTTATTTCTGGAAACATGGATTCTGTCATAATAAAGTGCTCAGGTCCTTACTGAGACACTTGCTCATGTGTACCGCAAGGCTCCTTTCTGCTGAGGAGTCTCTCCCCTGAAGCTGGAAGCTGCAGGGATTATTGAATCAGGTGTCTTTCCCTCACCTGATTTAAAGAAGTATCAGAATTCAAATTGCATTTCATTTATAACTATTATATTTTTTAAAATCTCATTTTTTTCATTTCCCTTTAAACTCTTTTGACTTGAGGATAGCCATAAAGAAAATGAGCGGAATGAAAAATTATATAACACTATCATAGTTTACAACTTGCATTAAAATGTATAAAATTTGAGAATCACAAACTATGCTATGAAATGATATTTGAGAAGAAAATAGCTTTTCACAGCAGGGTGCTAACCTCTGCTACTAGAAGACCTTGTTGTCAGTATAATAGTTTCAGCAGTCATTGCTTTGTATCCCGCTTCCAAACAAAACATCTTAACCTCTTTCTGGTCCCATCCAAAACAACCCATTCTTGCTTGCTATAAAATCAGAGAATAGATCCATGAATGCTGGATAAATAACTGATTTAACTTTTATTCCTTAACTTATTACATGTCTCTCTCCATTACTGATAGGTAAAATGTTAATCCCAGGTCACTTTGAGCTTAAATTTGAATGTGCTTTTATGTGAACTATACTAAGAAATAATGTTAATTAGAAAGTGAAAGTAATGGATTTGAGAGATAATAGGATTTAAAGCCAAGAAACATATTAATAGTTTCTGATTCTAGCTACTGCATTCGTTGTCTGTGTGACCATGAACACAACTTTTGAACTTTTGGAATATCAGCGATTTCTTTTATAAAATCAGAATTACAATGATTATTTTGTACTTCCCACACAGAATTACTGAGCAGATTGAAAGATAGTATATGTGAATGCTTTTGGTAATCACATGGAAATTATTATTAATTATAAGTGAAAAGGGATTATTTAGACTATATTTACCTAGCATTAGAGTTTAGATTAGAGCATTTATTTATTTATTCATATTTTTTTTTAAAGTTAGGCTCTCACTCTGTCACCTAGACTGGAGTGTGGTGGTGTGATCTTAGCTCACTGTAACCTCAAATTCATAACCTCAAGTTGTTCTCCTACCTGAGCCTCCTGCATAGATGGGACATAGGCTGTACCACCATGCCCAGCTAAATTTTTAAGACTTTGTAGCGAGGAGGTCTCTCTATGTTGCCCAGGCTGATCTTGAGCCTCTGATTTCAGGTGATGGAAGCTTCTATCTCAGCCTCCCAAGGTGTGAGCCACTGTGACAGAGAAGGAACTTACATTTCTATACAGAAAGTAATGGAAGAAAGGAAGTTAATAAATATGACAAAAAAATTTCGGAGGTGAGGTTTTGGCTATAAAAATAATGTTTTTGAGAACATCATATTAATTACTTATTTAGATATAATACTATTGAATTTAAATAAGTCTCTAAATCTAAATAATTCTATTTGCACATAAGTCCATTTCTCATTTTTTGGCTTAAGAAATCTAAAAAAGTATAGAACAAAGTTTTATTTGAGACTTTAAAAACGTGTTTAATGCTTGCTTGCTTGTGATTTATCAAGTTATTAAACAGTTTCTTGGCCATTTGGTTCAGTGCTCCTAGACATTATTAGAAAGATTCAAGAGAGGAAAATTAAGCAAATTTTGAAATCCCTTCATTTGGGCTGAAAATAACAATGAACTAAAGGTAATTAATGTAAAAGTATTCTGTTATTCAGTTTTCTTGTCTATACATGTGATAAACCCATCTAAACATTCCATTAACTCTGTGTTTTATGATTGAGGTTCATGAAATACTGAATGAGAATTACTTGGAATATTCATTTACAATGTACATTGCTCAGACATTCTGAATCATTATCTTTTGAGGTGGTAGTAAGAATACTGGCATACCCAATATAAATGTATGCCAAATGAGTCACGGGCTTATTAAAGTTTTCAAATCCCCACATCAGTCTGCATGTCTGTGTAAGCGTGCATATGTGTGGCCTTCCTTATTCCCATGTTCATGCAGGTTGGAACAGCTCTGGTGAGGGCTCTTTGGGCACATATATTACTGATATAATATTTCTAAGACACAGATTGTATTTAAAGATTCGTCATTTTAACTTAATAAATTTAAAATTAAGTCCTTAATAACAGAGAAGGTATGTCAAGTTAGTTTCTATTTGTTTGAATATGTTAACTATTTGCATTTAAGCATACTTGATAATGTGGTAAGCTATACACTGAGTAACATTTTTATTAATAGAGGGATAGAAAATCTTTTATTTGGCAATACTCCTTTAAGAATATCCTATGATAGATTTTATTCCTTTCTGAATAGACCTGGTTCTTATTATAGGTCTAAGTTAAATGCCGATATGTCTTAGAAACTTGGCTTTTCTTTCTGTTCAGCGTTGCTTCCTTCTCCCATCCATAGTGTTAATGCCAAGGTACTCGTTAGTTAATACCCTGTATGTTCCTCTTCATATCAGAATCCGCTGCTGAGATAGCCCAGCCTTGGATAACATTTGCCCACTGCAGAAGTCCCTCTCAGACAGCTCCTGTCCACAGAGGCAGCTTCTTGCATGGCTCTGCTGGAAGATGTTCTCCAGCTGTAGAAGCAGCTCTATTCCCATAGATTCTGGCAGAAAAGCTGGGAGTTAACTTCTAACCAATGAGCATGAGAATGGCAGCAAAATGGTGAACAAATATCCCAATATCCTCTCCCCTCGGGAGAGGGGGAACTGGAAGATCTGTTCTCTATCCTTACAGAGGGTTCTCAGAGCAGTTTAACTGCAGTTGCCGAGCGTGATGACCTGCTCATTCATATGTTCTGTAGCACTGGCTCCCAACCTTTGTGACGCCAGATTTCATGGAACACAATTTTTCCATAGCTGGGAAAGGGCCTCATATTCTCATAAGGAGTATACGACCTAGATCCCTCGCATGTGCAGTTTGCAACAGGGTCTGTGCTTCTGTGAGAATCTAATGCCACCTTATGTGATGGGAGGCAGAGCTCTAGCTGTGATGAGAGCAATGGGAAGTGGCTGTAAATACAGATGAAGCTTTAAGATCATTTGTCCAGTGCTAACCTTTTGCTGCATGGCCTGTTTCCTAACAGACCATGTGCCAGTACCAGTCCACAGCCCAGGAATTGGAGACCACAGCCCTATAGTGATTACATTTCCTTTCCTGTTTTAATCCTCCCTGCCCCCTCACTGCCTTCCTGGGTTCACGTACAAATGGATTAACTGCACCAAATTCTTTCTGGGGTCTGCTTTGGAGAGTACAAATTAAAAAAAGATGTGAGAATTTGTAGTCCTTGACTTGTTCCATTTTGACTTGTACACACTGTTACTGATTCTGTCTTACCACACTCTTTCGTCAGTGGAAGTTTAAATAATTTAAGTTATAAATAATAAATTATCACTGAAAAAAGAATGGCATAAGACTTCACACACAGATTATCAGAATAACACTTAGGAGTTGTAGGAGGATTGTTTTAATAGTTCTATCACATCTGATCTCAGTTCATCCTGGAAAATATATTGAAATTAGGGATATATATTAATATATTGATATTTAAGGAAGATTCATTGCAGAATTTTCCAGCTAAAATTATCTAAACAAGACACCAAATACCAAACACAGACTTACTCTTTGCTGTTTGCAGTGAATATATTCTTATTGTGAATGTTTTTGTAACCTTATTAGAAAGAGAAAGGTTTATGAAATTTCAAGGTTAAGTGCTATTATATTTGTTTTCCTTGAACAATTTTATTTTATTTTTTCCTTTCACTGGGATAAGAAAAGAAAAATGGTAAGGTAATGAATCTAAATAAATGGAAGATATATGGCATGCCAAGAAACCTAAAATATTAGATTTTCTGTGATTTTAATTTAAATTATGTCTAAAAAAGGCTTAATTCTCTTTTCTATGAGACGTATAATTTGGTAAGAAACCATTGGATCTAATAAGAAAATGTATAACTAGCTAGTTAAAATATTAAAAAGTAGTTTCTTTAACCATGCATTTATTTCAAGAAAATGAAAAATTTATAACATTTATCATGTGAAGTATAATAATGGTTATATACTCTAAAATGAAGCTGGGAAAAAATGAGATGCCTTTGACCATTTTTCCTGGTCCCATACACTATTTTATAAAAGTTGAGGTGAAATTCACATAAAATAAAGTTTACCTCTTACGACTTTGAAGGTACATTCAGTAGCATTTATTACAGTCCCTGTTTTGCAGGCACCACCTAATCTATCTCTAAACCATTTTCATTACCACCAAAGCAAAAATATATTCATTAAGCAGTTACTCCTGATTATCCACTCACCCAGCCCCTGGCAACCACACCAATCTGCTTAGGATTTATATATAGTAATTGACCTGGCCAAAGTCAAAATGAAGGAGAAAATTTGATAAGCAGCTAAACGTAAGCAACCACTGACCTATGAAGGAAAAGCCATCCGGTTAACTTCAGACTTCTCAGTAGAAATCTTATAAGCCAAAGGAGAGTGAGACCTCATCTTCAGTCGTCTTAAGCAGCGTAACTGCCAGACTAGAGTGTTGTACCCTGCAGAACCAAGTTTCAAAATTGATGGAGAAATTAAGTTTTTTCAACAAGGAAACACGGAGGGAATTTGTCATGACCAGACCAGACCTGCCCTGCAGTAAATAATCCAAACTGTGTCATTTGTGAATCAGCACAATTGATACACACAGTGTAAAATCATCTAAAAATTGTAAAGCTCACAACTCTTGGAAAACAATAGTGTAAGAGAGGAAACAAAGCAATAAGGTATGGCTCAACATGATGAACAGAACAGCATCTCACACATCAATTCTATCTTCCAATGTTAATGGCTTAAATGTACCATTTGAAAAACATAGGCTGGCAAATTGAATGCAACCAAACTATATGTTGTGTCCAAAAGAACTTCTCTTCCATAAGGATGCACAAAGTCTGAATGTTAAAGGATGGAAAGAAACATTCCATGCAATTGGAAATCAAAAGAGAGCAGCCATAGTTGCTTTCATGTCAGACAACATTAACTCTAAATCAACAATGGTAAGGAAAGACAAAGATGGTCAGTATATGATGGTAAAAGGAGCAATTTCACAAAAAGACATAACAATCCTAAATATATATGCACCTGACCTGGGAGCTTCCAGATACATAAAGCCAATTCTACTAGATCTAACAAGGAAATAAATAGTAGCATCGTAATCACTGGGGACATCAACACCACCCTGTTAGAGCTGGACAAATCACCAAACCAGAGAATACATGAATGCTGCACTAAAATAGGACCAAAAAATAAATGAACCTAATGGACAGTTGCAGAACGTTGCACTCCCAAACTACTAAACATACATTCTTCTCATCAGCACATGGAACATTCCTCCAAATGATTACATCTGAGGCCTCAAAACATGCTTTAACAGAAAGATCTTAACAGCCTAATATCACATCTCAAGGAAATGGAAATGGAAGAGCAAACTAAACCCACAGCTAGCAGAAGAAAACAAATAACTAAGGCCAGAACATAAAATGGAAAAAAAATACAAAAAGTTAGTGAAACAAAAAGTTGGTTCTTGAAAAGATAAACAAAATTGATATACCTCTTGCTAGATTAATTAGGAATAAAAGAGAAAGAACCCAAGTTAAGTGCAAGCAGATATGAAGATGGAGCTATTACAACTGATAGCATAGAATTACAAAACATCATCAACTAATACTGTGAAAATCTCTAAACACATAAACTAGAAAACATAGAGCAATTGGACAGATTCCTAGAAATATTCAACCTCCCAAGACTGAATCAGGAAGACAGAGAGATCCTGAACAGACCAATAATGAGCAGTGAGATTGAAGAAGTAATAAAAAACCTTTCACCAAATAAAGCCCCAGATCAGATAGATTCTAACAGACCTACAAAGAAGACTTGATACCCATACAGCAGAGATTATGCCATAACATTGAGAACAGGGGAACCCTCCCCAGCTCATTCCATAAAGCCTGATATCAGAGCCAGGAAAGGAGCTATGAAAAAAAAAACAAACAAAAAACTATATACCAATATCTTATGAGTATAGATTCAAATAAAGACCAAGTGGCTTCATCCCAGGGATCCAAGGTTGGTTTCAACCTACAGAAATCAATCTATGTGGTTCACCACATAAAAAGAAAATAGCTAAAAAAAAAAGCCATATTATCATCTCAATAAATACATAAAAAGCATTTAACAGAATCAGCACTTCTTCATGATAAAAACCCTCAACAAACTAGAAATGGAATGAACATACCTAAAATTATAAAAGCCACATATGACAAACAAACCTCCAACATCATACTGAATGGGAAAAAGTTGAAAGCATTCTCCCTAAGACCGACCAAGTCAAGGGTCCTCAGTGTTACCCCTTTTATTCAACATAGTGCTTGAATTCCTAGCCAGAGCCATCAGGCAAGACAAAGAAATTAAGAGTATCCAATCAGGAAGGAGGCAGTCAAACTATTGCTTTTTGCTGATGACATAATCTTGTATCTAGAAAAAACCAAGACTTCACCATGAGACTCCTAAAATTAATAAATATCTTAGATTACAAAATCAAAGTAACACATCAGTAGCATTTCTATGTATAAATAACTGTCAATCTGGGAGTAAAATCAAAGCCTCAATACTATTTACAATAGCTACAAAGAAAATAAAATACCTAGTAAAATACTCAGTTAAGGAGGTAAAAGATCTCCAGAGAAGAAACAAAGAAACACTGAAGAAGGAAATCACAGATGGCACAAAGAGATGGAAGAACATACCATGCTCATGAATCAATAGAATAAACATTGCTAAAATGCTAATATTCTCCAAAGTGATTTACAGATTCATTGCAATTCCCATCAAAATACCAACATCATATTTAACAGGTCCAGAAAAAAATAATTCTACACTTTGTTTTGGAACCAGAAAAGAGCCCCAAAGACAAATAAATCTTAAGTAAAAAGTATAAAGTTGGAGGTATCACATTACTAGACTTTAAACTATACTACTGTACAAAATATGGTATTGGTACAAAACAGAGACATAGATCAATGGAACAGAATAGAGAACCCAGATATAAAACGACCTACCTACCACCACCAACTGATATTTGACAAAGCAGACAACAACATACACTAGAGAAAAGGAACAGGAAAATTGGAGAACCACATGCAGAAGAATGAAACAGAATCCTATCTCTTGCCACTCACAAAAATTAGTTCAAGGTAGATACAAAATTTAAATGTAAGGCATGAAATCATAAGAATTCTACAAGAAAATACAGAAAAATATCTTCTAGATATAGATCGATGCAAACAATTTATTACTAAGATCCCAGTGACAATTATAGGAACTACAATAAATAAATGGGACTTGATCACATTAAAAGCCTTCGCACAGCAAAGGAAACAACAGAGCAAATTGACAACCTACAGAATGGGAAAAACTGTTCACAAACTACTGATATCTGATAAAGGGCAAATATTCAGAATCGACAAATAACTCAAACAAAGCAGCAAGGAAAAAGCAAACAACCCCATCAAAATGTGGGCAAAAAACTTGAACAGGTGCTTTTCAAAAGAAGATAGAGAAATACCTAACAAACACATGAAATCATGCTCCACATCATTAATCATCAGGAAAATGCAAATTAAAATCACCATGAGATACCACCTTACTCCTGTTAAAATGGCTTTAATTAAAAAGTCCAGGAACATTAGATGCTGGAATAGATGCAGAGAGAAAGGAACACTTATATATTCATGGTAGGCCTGCAAATTAGGATAGTCACTAAGAAAGCAGTATGGAGATTTCTCAAAGAAGTAAAAGTATACCTAACATTCGACCCAGAAATCCCATTACTGGGTATTTACCCAAAGTAAAACCAGTCATTTATTCAAAAAGACACCTGCGCTTGAATGTTTATTGCAGCACAATTCACAGCTGCAAAGATACAGAATCCACCCAAGTGCCCATCAGTTCATGAATGGGTTAACATAATGTAGTATATGTAAACCATGGATACACACACACTGTTAGCACACCCAGACAGATACACTGTTAGCACACCCAGATACACACACATTGTTAGCACACTCAGACACACACACTGTTAGCACTCCCAGACAGACACACTATTAGCACACCCCCATACACACATAGTTAGCACACCCAGATACACATACATATTCCACAGTGATGACTGCACATAATCGATTCTTCATGCACTTTTATTTTTCTCTTAATAAATCAATATATTTAAATGTTAATGACCGTGGAAAGACATTTCTCAGTGACTCTGCCAATAGCTTTCTCGTTTCTGTCTTAATAGGAAGTGATAAACCACGTTCACATTCTCTCATTAGTATTCAGCAGCAATAGGTGAATACTAAATCCTCACTGAATAATTTAGTTCTCAATGTTTACACCTTGAAGTACTAGTACAACATGACTGGAAAACACCATGTATTGAATCTTTTCTCAGAAGCTGGCTTTTTAGAGTCTTTTAACACTCTAAATGCCAGATGAGACCCTGAGAAGGGCAGCACAAAGAGCACCAAAGAGAGTTTAAAGTTTCCGTTGATACATTTACTCCCATCTTCCCACTTCCCCCCCATCTCCATCTCTATACTGGCTACAGAATGCATGAGAAGGCCAGCGAGTGGCTCACGCCTGTAATTCCACCATTTTGGAAGGCTGAGGCAGGAGGACTGCGTAAGGTCAGGAGTTTTAGACCAACCTGAAAGAGAACAAGACCCTATCTCTCCAAAAAATAGAAAAATAGAAAAAAAATAATAGCTTGGTGTGGTGCACATACCTGTAGGCGCAGCTACTCAGGAGGCTGAGGCAGGAGAATCTCTTGAGCCCTAGAGTTTGAGGTTAGAGTAAGTTTTGATGCTGCCATTAAACATTATCCCAGACTACCCAGTGAAACTGTGAATAACAAAGAAAGCCCCCCTTCATCAATATTTTTATTCTTTATCCCAGTCTCAGATACTTAAAGTTCAGAAATTTTTATTATTTGGCTCCACTAATAATTCTTAAGACCTGACAGTTGCCTGAGCACTAGGTTTTACCACCAAATGGGAGTGGATGGAGGCCTTGCAATGAGTAACCCATCATCAACCCAAGGAGAAGGGGTTGAAATTCTGCCATTGAAAACTCCAGGGTTGGAGGAGACAGTTGACAGAGCCCCATTTCCTTGTTTTCCACGAGAGAATGGCTGTACTTTTCTAGCTACTCAACTGTCAGGATTAAAAATAAATGACCTGGCAGGTAATGAACTCATTGAGTAGCCACAATTGACTAAAGTCTGGGACACAATTTCTTTCATCTTATTCTTGCATCTTTTTTCTTTTCTTTCTTTCTTTCTTTTTCTTTCTTTTTTTTTTTAAACAGTCTCACGTGTTGCCCTTGGTAGAGTACTGTGGTGTTGCAGCTCACAGCAACCTCAAACTCTTGGACTTAAGCGATTCTCTTGCCTTAGCCTCCCAAGCAGCTGGGACTACAGGCACCCACCACAATACCCAGCTATTTTGTTGTTGTTGTTGTTGTTGTCATGGGTGTCCTAACAGGCTCTGGCTGGGTTGGAACCTGCCAGCCCCAGTGAATGTGGCCAGTGCCCTAACCACTGCGGTATGGTTGCCAAGCCATCCTGCATCTTATTTTAAGAGTCAGGCCTGTCTCCTCAGTCCCTAAGAGTCCTCAGCTCTGCCGTGGTCTGTTCTTTCTGCCTTCTGTTTGTTGCTGTGTGGAGGCTCTGCCTGATTCTGGGATCCTGGCAAGATCCCTAGCCTACAATCCAATGAAGCTGTGTCCTTTAGGAATTGCAGGTGGGAGGGCAGAGCTTAACTAATGTCAGGGTACTTGACTTTAGTATGCCTTTTCCTTTGGATATATTCTGATGTAGCATTATCATTATTCTATGGAAAACACAATTTAAATGACCCAATTACTCAGATTATCTTCTTATCAGGAAAACCGTGTGATTTTAGCCCTGTCTCTCACCTGGATTTCTCATTTGGGCTAATTTATGCTCAGACCTATGCTATGCTAAAGGAAGCACATGGGCCATTTTTCTTAATTCCTACGTGTAAAGACAAATGGAGCACATTACTGAGATTCACTGACTATAATTAAGGAAACTTTACTTGCCAGAATATCTTAGTTTGCTCTCTAATGTCTTTGAAAGTGACATTTATTAATATTTAACTTTTATTTATGTGCACAGTTATTGGTGTGTGCTGTACAGATAATCCAAAATGCCCACTCATTCTGGTCTTAAGGAGCTTATTTTTCTAAAATGACAGACAGCTCTATTCACACCCTTGAGGGATAAGAGTGAGAACAGTTGTGTGCTGGCAGGGGGTGCCACTCTCTGATCCAAGGTGCTTTCTCTTCCTGTCCTTGATATATGCTCAACCTGATTAATGTGCACAGTTGAGATTCCTGTGGGCCTGCATGAAAGCATTTTGGTCAGCCCACAGTGGCCTGCAGAGTTTCTTCCAGACTGCAAACACAGGGATGGGTTTTTGGTTAAGCTTCCCTCTCCCACCTGCAATTCAGAAAAGACACAGCTTCATTGGATTGTAGGCAAGGGGTCTTGCCAGGATCCCAGAACCAGGCAGATCCTCCACACAGCAACAAACAAGGCAGAAAAGACAGACCACGCAGAGTTGAGGACTCTTAGGGACTGTGGAGACAGGCCTGACTCCTAAAAGCCTAGTTGCTGATACAGGCCAAGAGCTACAGAGAGTTCGTTGCCTAGCAACATGACAGCAGCTAATCAAGGGGACTTGGAGGCTTTTCATTTTCCTAGATTGTAGGTAATTTTTCTAGGGGACTTACGAACGAACGTGTGTTCTCGTACCTTTTTCTTTTCTGGAGTCTAACATTTTTTGTGCATGTCAATTAGATGACAGAATGCGGTGAGTTCTCCCTGCATGCAGAGTGATGTCTTTCAGGGGTCCTATCTCCTCAGCAGTGTGAGCATAGATACTATATGTAAATTGAGAGCTCGGGAGTAAGTTGGTAAGCACCACTTAATGCAAAGTAGCGGAGTGGCTGAATATATTTCTGAAATAACAAGGCAGATGGAAACTAGCAGCTGTGATGAGATAGCAGTAAATAAAACAGCTGAACTTCTTTAAAGAAATATCTCTCCCAACATACTCTTATCTGACAATGTGAAAGTTACTTTCTTTACATTATTATTATCATTGCTTAATATTTCAATGCAGCAATCGTCTGATTTTTTTTCTGAATGTATTTATCTTCCTTCATTCTTTATGAGGTTTTTGTTTCTAGTCCTTATCTTAAACATTGTTATTGTTATTAAGTTTTAAGCCTTTTTAATTCTGTGAAGGCAAAAAGTAGAAACCTAATAAACACATGTATATGTAAAAAATAAAAAAAGAAATATCTCTCCAAAGGGTGATGGAACCCGACATTTTGGAAACATTTATAATTCCTAAGACTCACTGTCATGTGACCAAACAAAGCAAGGCTAGGAGAACTGTTATGAAAAGTGCAAATTAGGCTATGTTCTTTAACTTGGAGCCATTCAAAGTACTGTCCACAGGCCAGTTCTGCTCTTCAAAACGTTACTGATTCATGTTAGGTGTTGAAATTGAAAGTAGTCATTAACAAATTTTTTTAAAATTTTTATTAAATCATAATTGTGTACATTGGTGCAATCATGGGGCACAATATGCTGACTTCATATACAATCTGAAATATTTTCATTGAACTATTTAACATAGCCTTCATGGCCTTTTAATCACTATATGAAGACATTCATGTTCAGTGCCCATCGACCCACGAATGGATTAATAAATTGTGGTACATGTATACCATGGAATACTATGCAGCCTTAAAGAGAGATGGAGACTTTACCTCCTTTGTGTTTACATGGATGGAGCTGGAACATATTCTTCTTAGCAAAGTATCTCAAGAATGGAAGAAAAAGTATCCAATGTACTCAGCCCTACTATGAAGCTAATCTGTAGCTTTCATATGAAGGCTAAAACCCAGTTATAGCACAAGAAATGGGGA
>CAUYRH010063212.1:0-14563 GCA_963574655.1 Perodicticus potto | reverse complement strand
GCAAGGTGAATGAGTGTATCAATGAATGGACACAGTCCATCCATGGAATTCAGGCCTAGGAAATTCACAAGAAACTGACCTAGGCATAGGAAATGGGGGTTCCACATTTAGTCCCAAGTGTACAGTGAAGGAGACACCAAGGCACAGGTGTCTACTCAGCAGTTGTCCAGCCTTTTTGGCTATTGGAACCTCTGGTGGGCGTTGTAGGTCTCCCCCCTTGCCTGTCATCCAGCCGGCTGGCTCTTCAGCTGGCTGCCGCAGCACCAACACCACCAAGGAGGAGGCGACAGACCTAAATTTTTAAATGATATTTGTGTTCTGAAGCTTCTTACCAATTTCCCCTGGCTTCCATTTCCCCTGTTCCAGTATTTGAGGGACTGTGGGGCCTTGAACAGGGCTAGAAACCCTCTCTGAAAGTGAAATCCTGTAGCCATTTCTCTTTTGGCCCAATTAATTGCCTGGGCATAACAGAACTCCTTGGTGGGAAAGACAACATCTTGTTTATCTTTTTTCCCCTAATGATAATACAGATGCCATCATGGAATCATCCCTCAATAAGTGTTTGTCAAATGAATGGAAGACTATTGATCCAGTTAGTACCAAGGGCTATTTGTATCTTACCGTCTCTATATCCCAGGCTCAGTGACAGTGCTGAGTTGTAATACTTGAATTATACTCTCAAAGTCACAGTTCTTTTGACATGAATATTCCATTTGTCACTACATCATTAGAAGGGATGGTGTTTTAATACCCATATCAGTGGCTGATTCCAATATTGTCCTGCCTTGAGCTGTCATTACGTGAGATATCAGCCAGGAGCAGTGAGGTTGAAAACTGGAGCAGGCCAGGGTCAGAGATGGGGTCAACCCAGCAGTAGTTGTCAGATCAGAGCAGGGGTGAGAAGGAGGTCAGATGTGAGATCAAAGCCCAGGAACTTGGGCAGGTACAGTCAGTCCTGACTCTTCTGAGGATGGGGGCCTGCTGGCTGGGGCCCCTTGGGAAGATGTCTCATAGGCCCATCCTCTAAGCAGGCTTTCTGCTTAAAGTTCCCCCGAGGGTTCTTCATAATCGATCTGGATTTGAGTAAACCCTTCCCCTCAACACACAAAGGGAATATAATCAGTCAACATTATTTAGCAGGCTGTACGTTCACATAATCAGATAAACTTTAAAATCCTGGAAACCACCTTGTTTCTTCTATCCACATGGCCCCAGGCTTACTGCTAATTTTTTCGGATTTGCACTTTTAGTTCTAATTCTGACTGTGCACCAGAATCATCCATGAACTTTGTTAAAATACAGATTCCCAGATCCCATCCCCAGCGATTATTATTCCCCAAATCTGGGCAAGATGCTGACACCTAGAGAAGCAATATGATACGGCAACCAAGTGTGGAAATGCTGTTACTGATTCTGTCACTATCCCACTAAACTTGGGTGCCTTTGTTCACCATTCTGTGCCTTAATATCCTCTCCATAAAAGGGATTAAAAATATCCAGCTCATTGGCTTGAGGTGAAGATGAATGACTTTATAACATGCAAGTCTTAGAATACTAAGTGCTCAAGAAATGTTACTTACTATTGTCTTTTTACGAAGCCCTCTACAAGTGACTCAGAAGTGCAGTCATTTCTTCACTCACTCTTTTATTCACTCCTTTCTCCATTTGTTTTATAAATGAATTCTGAGTACTCCCACCAGCAGGACTCATGCTAGAAAGTGCATATGCCTCCCCAGTTTGAGGTTAAGCCAGTACTGGGAAACACTGTGCTACCCATGACCTACAGCTCTCCAAACCCTCATTGGATTCTGAGGCCCTGGGCTTCACGTCTGGTGTCCCTAAGGCCCAATGACCTTTATTTCACAATCTTAAAAAATGGAGGAAAATGGAAAGAACATAGGAGTCATTTGGATTTGATGTTCCATTTTCTAGCTTAGTGACACTGGACAAATATATATTAGGTACCATCTGTCTACTGCCCTCCCAGTATCTTTGTTCTGGAAACAGCTTTGATCTTTCTGTATCTACAGGGCTGGGAGAAGAAAAGTCCCATGATTCTGCCTTTTACCCCAGGCCACAGTTGATTGGTCAAGGTAGGCACCTCGTTCAACCAGAGCCAATCATGTCCCTACTTGCCCAAACCCACCCAATCATATCCCGTTTCCAGGCCATTGAAGACATTCTGCCTGAGTCTGGGGCTTTCTTGCATGCAGGTGATATAAATGCAGAAGCTGCTGGCTGTGGACATTTTCTACTGTGCATTCCAGGAAAAATAAAAAGAGCTAGTTTGCAAGGAGAAAGAAAAGTAAAGCTAATGCCTGGGTTTCTCAGGGTGCTAAGGTTCCAGATTGCCTCCCTACCCTGGGGTCCAGCTCCATCTTCAGCCTTGGATTCTGTGACACATCCTTTGTCTTTATAGTACTTCTCTTTTGTGTGAAAGTCAGATGTAGTGGGCATATTTGCTTTTACCTGGTTCCTGGAAGGCAGGCTTTAATCCCAACAGCTGGTCATCCCATGCTCAAGATGTCTCTTTTCAAAGGGCTGCTCAAGGGAGAAGCAAATGCAAGGGGCCTGGTCTGGAGTCTTGAGATCAAAAAGCCATGCCCCAGTTCTGGAGCCTCTGACCCTACTTCAGTGAGATTTTGGGTCAGAGAACTTTAAAAGGATAGAGAGGAGAAAAGGGGTCTTGAATACTTGTTTTTTTTCCCCTCCAGGGTGAACACTTGTTGGGCGCCTGGCCAGACTATCATGGGAGGGACCCCTATTTTTAACTTTCCTTGGTTACAGAGGAATCTTCTAGAGAGCCACAGTCTCTCCTGCCACCTGTCACGCTTAGTGCTGTTCTGTCTCTTCATAGTTACAATTCCTCAGACACTAATGCCCTTTCCAAATTGAACCGAATTTCCTCCCACACATCTGGAATTGGTATTTAGAACTTATCTCTCTTTGGAATGGGGTTAGGGTGGGGAGCAGGAAAGAGCTGTTTCTGTCCTAGTATTATCTAAGCTTCTGGTATTTTCCTTATTTTAGTACAGCCTCTTCTAGTTTGTCATTGAGCTGATTTATGTTATCTCTTCCCGAGTCTTTTTTTTTTGATTAGTTAGGTATCAGCTCCTCCGTTTTAAAGACAGGGCTAAGATTTATTAATAGCTGGTTTGCACCAGTACAGACTCAAGTGCTTGTTTATAACAAAATGTTTTCCTGTTGATCGCTGCTGCAGGCCCCTACCTTAAATGCCCTTCTCTCACCCTCCCCGACACCCCAGTTTCTCCCCTGGGACTCCCCACTTCCACCTTCTGCACCTTTCAGCAACTAGACAGTTAATGCCTGGCATAGCAGACACCTCCAGGATACTGCTGTACAACGTTGGCTTGAATACTTGGCATGCTTTCCGTTTGTTCCTGGCCATGACTTACTTGTTAGATATTTTAAATATCTTCCTCGTTTACAGATAAGGTTTAGAAAAGTTAACTAAACTTAATCCATTCTTTTTTTTTGTCATTCATTCATTCAGCACATTTTTATCAAGTGCTATCTTTGTGCCAGACCTAGGCTAAGTGCCCAGCACACAATACCAACTGGAAAGTCCAGATTTATGCAGATACAGATGAAAAATTAGGAGGTAAGTAGCTATATATGTGCTATTAATATCAAACTCTGACTAGTGCTACAAAGAAAAAGACTAGGGTGCTGCAAGAGAGACTTACACAGAGACAAAGACATACTTTTAGATGGGAGGCCTCTGAAGGACTTTAAGAATTAACAAAAGAAAGGAAAGAACTGTTCAGACAAAGAAGCCACAGAGGTTATATGGTGTTGGGTGACTTGCTGAGAAAGAACAGGGCTGGGGTCTGGGCCCAGATGTGTCTGACTCTGAAGTCTATGTTCTTTCTTTTCTTCCCTGATAATTTTGCCTCTGCTCATTCAGCCAGGTTTCCTAGATCCTTGGGTGTGGATCTTAGATTTGCAAATCACTGTGCCAGGGGTGTCTAACATTTTTTGTTCTTCTGGTGCACTTTGGAAGAATAAGAGTTGTCTTGGGCATTTATACATTAAAGATGCCACTTGCTAAAAATCTGTTGAATGAATGAATGACTAAAAAAAAAACCAACAACAATGGATTAAGTTTAATGTGCATTTACACATTAAATACACAAACACTAACAAACTTGATTAGCCGAAAAAGGTGTGTGTGTAAAAAAAATCTTCACAAAATCAGGATGTGGCCTGTCAGCCACAGATTGGGCACCCCTGATACCATGAAACTACTATTGTGATATAGGACATGCCTCAGCCTCCTGCCATCTCAACAAGTGCATCCTTCACCAAATTGAGCCATCCCACGTCAGGGGTATAAAAGAATATTAGAAAAGCTGCATAAGGGGTCTTTTCCAAGCTAAACATTGTCATAGGGTTGGGGAGCTTTCACTCCTCAGTTGCACACAATGCCTTTGCTGGTGCCAGTTCTGCCTGCAGCTCTCTGAAGGCAGCTGTAAGCTGCCCGATGTAGCTCCTCCACTCCTGGGCAGAGCTTAGGAGCCCAGTGTGGTTACGTGGCACCAGGGCAGGTAAACTGTAGGCAGTGGAGAGGCAAGAACAGATGAACTGCACTCATGAATTTGAAGCAAAGGAAGACTGCTTTCCGGGTAGAAAATGAGGAAGCCAATCTCAGGAGTGAGAGAAGAAGGCAGCAGAGATAGCAAGAAAATAGGCCTGGCTGTGGCAGACACTGCTAATTGCCTCCCAGTACCGATATCCTCCACACTTACAAATGTTTGACAATTGGCTCTTCGGGGGTGGAGAATGTGGGGAGGGTGTGGGCAGGTGCAGTCCAGATTTGTTGTGTTTGCCAATTTCTGTGGTGTAAATCCACCAAGGCTGATTTCAAGTCATGGCAATGAATACAGAATTGGAAAATAATATATGCAATTAGCTGGGTGCTGTGCCTCATGCCTGAAATTCCAGTGACTTGGAGGCTGAGGTGGGAGGATGGCCTGAGCCCATGAGTTTGAGGCTGCAGTGAGCTATGATGGTGCCACTATACTCCAGCCTGGGTGACACAGCAAGATGCTAAAAGGAATGCATGCAATTAGCTCTCATGAGCCTAGTTCCAGGATACCACTGAATTATCCCCGCCCCCCCCTTTTTTTTACTAATAGGAAGCTCCCTCTGAGATCCATCAGGGTATGTGATCACCTGATGAACTACATTTTCTAGCCTTCTTATATTAGATCTGCCCATATACATTAGATCTGGTCAATGGACCATGAGCAGAAGTGAAGTGGGCAACTTCTCTGTCACATCCTTAAAAGGATTGCTGGTTGCCCCTACTTTCTTTCTTTCCTCCTCCCTGCAGGCTGGAATGCAGACACGATGCAGATGAGGACAGTACTGGGGACGGGGACGGAGAGTAGGAGCAGCAAGTGGGAAGAAGCTGGAGCAGTTGTGCAACCTCATGGAGCCGAGCTGCCTAACAACCCTGGACCACCCCCTTACCTCTGCACCATGTCTCAAGAGAGAAGCAAATGTGTGTCTTATTTCAGACTCGCGTTTGGGAGTCTTATTATTATGGCAGCTTACTCTGAAACTAACTAATACACAGCCCTAGAGCTACCTGGGCTTTGATGTGTTTTGTGGATATCTTTACCACAAACCTCACCTTTCCTTTTAAAGTGTGATCCTGTGTATGTTATAACCAAAAGATTATTGTTCAGCATTTGCTAGTCTATGCTACAGAAGCCATCCCCAAATCTCAATGGCTGACAACCACGAAGATTTATCCCTCATTCATGTTAGAAGACAGCTGCAGGGCTTCTGCTCTGTGCTACTTCATATTCTAGGTCTGAGACTGAAGAGTGGCCCCTGTATTAGTCTGGAGACAGAAGGAAAAATGCAGTGGTTGAATCTTGCAATGGCTTTTAAAGCTCTGCTGGGATGTGGCATGCGTCACTGCTGTTCACATTCTATTGGTCAAAGAAAGCCAATGGCCTAGGCTCACACCAACAGGTTGGCGAGGTATTCTCTCCAGACAGAGAGGCACCATGTGTCTTGTTGGAATGGGCGGGGATGGGTAATTCTTTTTCTGAGAGTCCTGCAACTGGTTGGGCATAATAATGTGATCTACTGTAAGAGCCTAAAATAAAAAACATGTATCAAGTCAGGGCAGGTGCTATTATGGTCACCATTGTACAGATGAGGAAACTGAGTCTTCAAGAGGATAAGGGCCACACAGTGATAGATCTTATACTTGCTTTTAGAACCAGAAATTTCTGACATCACTTCAGTTTTTCCGTTATGGATTAGGCTGTTCTTCATAAAACCTTGTAGATAGTCTAGAATACCCCTTTGCCTTTTATTGCCTATTTTTGGAAGCCAAGGGTGGGAGTCTTGTGTGAAGAACTCACTTAAGCTCAAGATGTAGAAAGAGGGGAAAGGGATGTGGAGGGCTGGTCCAGGGACTCTGCCACTAAATCCCTGTTCAAACTCAGAAAGTTGTTTAACCTCTCAGGTCTCAAGTTGTCTATCTATGGAAGGGCTCTGAGCATGCAATTAATGAGGTCTTTTCTGGCTGTAAGATGCTAACATCTAATTTCACTATTCCTAGGGGAACTTTATTTTTTCAACAAACCAACTTTTTGTTTTGTTAATTTTCTGAATGATTCTTTTGTTCATAATTTCATTCATCTCTGATTTAATTTTGGTTATATCTTTTCCTCTGCTAGGTTTGGGATTAGATTGTTCTTGTTTTTCCAGTTCCATAAGATGGTTCATGAGTTTGCTGATATGCTCTTTTTCTATTTTTTGAATGTAGGCATATAATGCAATAAATTTCCCTAAGACTGCTCTCACTATATCCCACAGGTTTGGGTAACTATGTCCTCATTGTTGTTGTGTTTGAGGAATGTAATGATTTCCTCTTTTATCTCTTCCTGAACCCAACTATCATTCAGCATACCCAATGAAACTTTAGAAGACTTGCCCTTTACTTACAAACTATTGAAAGATAGTCTTGATAAACTTCCCATTTCAGTTCATTTGTTCATTCATTCAGTGATTCAATCAAAGTTAATGGCATGCTCGCTATGCTAGGCCCTGAGGGTATGGGGAAGAATCAGATTTGGCCTTCAGTTCCCAGGAGTTCCCAGTCTGTTGGAGGAGACAGACAAGCATTTGGATAATGGTAAACTTGCAGTAAGTACCCTAAAGATGTACAAAAACACTGCATCAGACTGGGAGGAAGCTACTTCCTCAGGTTGGGTGTGGTGCTAACTAGTGGGAGGAGATTTGGAGAGAGGAGCAGGCAGAATGATGATGAGTTAAGGCTGGGAACTGGGGGACTTGTGGGAGGAGGCGTCCAGCAGGCCAGTGGTTAGCTGGGACTGAAGCCAGAAGGAGGCATAGATTCAGAATGTGGTCACTGGAGTCGTGAGAGCACATGAGATTGCAATTTTCCTTCTATGCAATGTCCCTGGACCTTGGGCCAAGAACAGGGCCATGTACTCCCAGTGGCCTGACTGCACAGAGTGGCCACACACACCCATATTTCCTGGGGAGGGTCCAGCAAGGGATTGACCTAAGCTGGAAGCAGCAGTGTACGAGTTGGCCCTGAAGGAACAAACGTGCAGCATCAATTCTGTTTTATGGCCTTTTCTGATGCTGGAACACGTAGCGAGGGCACCAGGTCATGCTCGGTGCAACAGGGACATAAATCAGGCAGCACCCTGCTTCCTGAGGCCCCAGCCAGGGAAGATGGGGCCTGCTTGATTCTAACTGGGATCAATTACAGGCCCTTCCACTGACTCGTGCAGGCCTGGCCCCAGGAGGCCTTGTGGGGAAGCAGCTCATAGTCTGTGCCTGTGACAAGATGCAGAGCCCTAACCTGAGTGGGGCACAGGAGAGAGAGCCATTTTCCCCAGTGAAGATGGTGAAAATGACAATGATGAGACAGCAATATTTACCTTTGTCGAATGCAACAAGCTAGGCACATGCCAGGCACTTTACATTCATCATTTCATTTCAACCTCTGAAGGAGGTTCTATTGTTGATCTCATTTTACAAATAAAGAAACTGAGGCTCAGGGAGGTTGAATGATTTGCCCAAGGACACCCACTGTTCTGTCTGCCTCCAGAGACTGAGTTCTGAAAATCGGCAAAGAGATAGCATGTTCTTTGGAGTCAAATAAGTTTGCATTCAAATCCTGGTTTTGCCACTTCCTAATAATGTGATCTGAAGCATCTTCCTGAACTTCTGAAGCCTTAATTTCTTCATCTGTAAACAAGGAGAGCAGAACCTACCTTTTGACATTGTTATTGAAGATCAAGGATGATGTACGAAAAGTACATGTAAATGCATAGTAAATGGTAATATTACTATAATCATCCCCATCGTCATTCTTGCTGCTCTTCTTTGCTTACCACGCTGATATAGCTAGAAAAGTGTGTGCAAAGGCCTGCTAGCACAAGGGAGGCAGTGTATTCGGAGACCTGAAAGTGGTTTAACATGGCTCAAAGTGAAGGGAGGAGTAAAGTAATTGAGAATTGAAAGAAGAAATAGACAGAGGCTGCATCATGCGAGGTTGCTTTAAAAACTATAATGAGGATTTAGGGCTTTATTCTCAGGTCAGTTGGGAGCTGTTGAAGAATTATAAGCAAATAGAGGAGAAACATAGTTGATTCTGTTTTGCAGAGAGATATTTTAGGCAGCCCATCTTGTTCCCCCTACTGCGCCAGTGAACACCAAGGTGCTTAGTTCATAGTAGGTGTTCAAAAATTACTCACTAAGGCCAGATGTGATGCTCACACCTGTAATCCTAGCACTCTGGGCAGCTGAGGCAGGAGGATCACTTGAACTCAGGAGTTCAAGATCAGCTTGAGCAAGAGCAAGACCACCATCTCTACTAAAACCAGAAAAATTAGTCAGGTGTTGTGGTGAGTACCTGTAGTCCCAGCTACTCGGGAGGCTGAGGCAGGACAATTGCTTGAGCCCAGGAGTTTAAGCTTGCTGTGAGCTGGGGTATCAGAGTGAGACTCTGCCTCAAAAAAAAAGTATTCCATGGTATACATATACCACAGCACTGTCAACCTAGCCATAAAAAAGATGGAGACTTTACATCTTTTGTACTAACCTGGGTGGTTTTGAAACACATATTTCTTGGTAAAGTATCACAAGTATGGAAAAGCAAGTATCCAGTGTACTCAATACTAATACAAAGCCAGTAGATGATCTAACACATGCTTGCCCGCACAAGAGAAGAACTCAGTGGAATTAAAGATGAGGGGAGGAGAAGGTAGGAAGGGAGAAAGTTGAGGAGGGAGGGGGATGGGCATGCTCCCACTCAATGGGCACAATGTAAATGGCACCTCCTGTGGGCGGGATACAACTACAATAGGGACTCTACCTAACACATGCAGATATTATAACCTAATTGTTTGTACCCTCACATTAATCTGAAATAAAAAATAATAAAAGTTTAAGCATTAATTAAAAAAATATGTTGTTAGGCAGTGCCTGTGTCTCAAGGGAGTAGGGTGCTGGCACCATATTCCATAGGTGGCGGGTTCAAACCTAGCCCCAGCCAAAAACTGCAAAAAGAAAAAAAAAATATATATATATATATAGAACAAATTTGTCCAAAAGTTGCTGTTTTACCTGGGTTTATGAGAACAAGTGTGCCACCAGCCCAGAGATAGAAGGCATATTTTAGGGATAAGAATGGGCACTGTCTATGAAAAGCCAAGGGCAGAGACTGGAACTGAGAGGCAATCTCTGATCCAAGGTAGCTGCGGGTCCTCTGCAGATAGGATGCACAAGTCACTACCGATGTAGGAAGCAGTGAGCCTGCCGGTCACACCCGGCGCTGTCCCACCCGCTGGCCCTCTCCTTCTTAGTTTTAGTCCCCAGCACTTTGACTTGCAGCTTCACTGCTCTTACATTATGAACTTTCAGTCTTAGATCCTTTTGATTAGTGACTCGTTATTTATTTTTGTTGTTCAAAATCTATGAGAGAAAATCCAATGGGCTTAATTTCACTGTTTTCTGGAGCATGAGTCTGAATGAGGGAGGCATGCATACCCAGATAAAGTCAGGATTCTGTGAGGTTAAAAGGAAGGAGGAATAGTTGCTGGGGAGGCAATCAGCAGTAATTGCTGTGTTATTCAAATAATGATTTCACTGTACATTGTGGCAAGTGCTCTGAAGAGGCGATGCCAGTCCCCGTTATCCTAAATAACGATCGCATACAGGGCGCTGCTGGACAGGCCCTAATGGGGCCGGATGAGCCCATGTGCCGCCATCTGGAGTTGTTTGTTCACGTATGAGGCCTTCTGTCATAGACAGAGTTAGGAAACTGGACTCTCCAAGGACCATGGTGTGCGTCAACGACCCAGTGTGCATAAAGTACATTTAGTAATGCACTTAGCAAAGAAGTGACTAACTATACATTTAATCTAATGTAAGAATGCTTTGAAGATATAATTAAGATAAGGGTAATTGTGTAACTTCGTAATTTATGAAGAAATGTCTGTTTAGGGTATACTATGATGATAAATAACATTGCTGCTGTTTACTTTTACTGTGAGAATAAAAGTAGAAAAGCTCTTTGAGGAGATATCCTCGCTGTTCTCTGGAATTGCTGGCTTTTCTGTAAATACAAGTGAAACTCTTGATGTCTCACCCGCTTCTCTTTTGATTGGCTAGGAGGAGCTGCTGTGTTGCTGCAGAGGGGTGTGGGGAGACCCCAGGGGCAACAAGACTGCGGGGCTATAGTGGGAAGGGATTTGTTTTAGCATAGGCCATACGTAACCTGGGGACCCATAAAACTTGGTGGGGATGCTTTCTAGGGGGCTGGAGACGATCTGGTCACGCAAAATCACACTCACACATTCTCTCCACTCTTCTCTCTCTGTCTTCACTCTTCATTTCCCTCTCTCATTTTCTGGGACATCAGTGCTCAAAGTTACTGTGCCCTGCATATTTCTGAGAAGTGGCCCCCAGATGTCAAGCCTGTAGGGAAATGAGAAGAAGCTTCTTCTAAGCTTTTGGATCCTGCCTTAGACGAGGAAAGGGAAGGAGGTGGCTGGGAATCCAAGTCCCTGGGGGCCGTGGAGGGAAATGTCGTTCAGACAGAAGGAATATATGAGAAAAAGCAGAGATGTAGTTGTGTGTAGCGGGTTGAAGATGTTTCATGAAGGCTGGCAAATGAGGGCCTTCTAGCAGATGGGATTCAAGAGGAGTCTAGGGGCCAGATTGTGACTGCCAGATGTCACAGTAGCACTACTGGTGCTGGAAGGAGTCTGAGACTGGGCTCAGTTGACAGAGGCTCAGGCTTAGGAGCTCAGGAAGACTTTTAACTGGATGCCTACTGACTAATGATCCATTTCTGTAGATAGCTCTCCAGTGTACAAAATACTTTCATAACTCCCCCACCTTCCAGCTAGGTACTGCTGCGTGACACACTAACCCAAAAAGACATTGATTTTGCCCGGAGACCTGCAACCTGGGCAGGGCTTGGCAGCCCAGTTCATCACTGCTCCATGCAGTGTTCACTGGGGCAGCTGGAACCATCCGATGGCTTTGTCCTTACAAATCTGGCAGAGGATGCTGGAACCTTAGCTGGGGCTGCAAGGCAGAACACCTCTAGGTGGCCTCTCCTTGTGGCTGGGGCTTTTCACAACAGTGGCTGCGTTCGAAGGGTGAATGTGCTCAGAGTAGGGAGCAGGTGGAAGCTTTTCTAACTTAGGCTTGTGAGTCGTCATGCACTCACTTCTGCCACATTCTACTCATTAGCTGCCGGTCACTAAAGTCTGCCTATATGTAAGGGAGAGGAATAGATGCCAGCTTTTGTTAGGAGGAGTATCAAATTGTGGACATGTTTTATTAATAAAACCACCAAGCCTGGGGAATAGGCCTGATTATCTCTACATTCCAGAGAAGCTGGATGACTTGTCAAGAACACACCACGAGGCAGAAGTAGGTCTAACCATAACACACACACACCCCCCCCACACACACACACCTGCACACACATACTAGAGACTTCTGTTCCTAGCACTTTATATCATTTTTATTCTTAACACTTCAAAAGCTAAACTCTTCATTTTCCTAAGCTTATTCTCCCACAGTCACTCTTGACTTCTCTCTGCTCACATTCCTCATCAAACTCATCCGCTGATGCTGTCAGTCCCATCTTTGAAATACATCCAGAACCTAACCATGTCTTAACCCCTTGCACCAAGTCTGTGACC
Organism: Perodicticus potto; assembly: GCA_963574655.1. Classification (NCBI taxonomy): domain Eukaryota; kingdom Metazoa; phylum Chordata; class Mammalia; order Primates; family Lorisidae; genus Perodicticus; species Perodicticus potto. Next base: position 2,321 of record CAUYRH010063212.1, on the reverse strand, counting down.
ATGGGTCAAGTCTATGTTATCTCCCACCTGAACCATGGCAATACCTCCTTGCTCATCTCTGCTTCTGTCCTCACATACCCACTAGCACCCCCAGCCATTCTGCTCTGGTCACAGCAGCCGGAATGATTTCTTTGATAGTATAAATCAGATTGTGCCATTCCTCTGCTCAAAACCTTATAATGGCCCCACATCTCATGCAGAATAAAAACTGAAGTTCTTACCTCAGTCTACAGGACCCAATCTGAGCTGCCTCTTACCCCCTAGACCTTTCTGACCCCATCTCCTCCCAATCTCCCAGCTCTTTGCACTGCAGCCTCCCTGTCCTCCTGGCTCCCACCTACAACCTCAGAGCCTTTGCACTTGCTGTTTCCTCTGCCAGAGACCTGCCCGGCTCCCTCTCGGCTCTTCCAGCTTCTGTTCAGACGTTACTTTGTTAGAGAGGTCTTCATGGATCACACTGTTGGAAAATACAACTCCACCTCCACTCCTGTTTCTCACCATTCCCCTCCATTGCTTTGTTTTTCTCTGTAGAATTCATGATTATATTACATATTACATACTTACTTTAAAAATTGTCTGCTCTCTCCCAGTAGAAGTAAGCCAGATAATCTCCGGGATTTTATATGTTTTGTCTACTACTTATTCCTCACTACCTAGGATGGTGCCTGGCTCTAGGAGGCTGTCATTTTTTTTGGTGAATAAACAAAAACTACAATCGTGCTTATATCAACTTCTCCTTACATTTCTAAAAGCCATAGTGTGTGTATTTTGTTGCTTGAGCAGTATAGCTTGTATTACTTCAACAAGATCCTCTTTAATCTCACTTAACAATTTGGTCTTAAATTCTATTACTTATATTATTATCATTGCCACCAAGTTATGATCTTTTCCTTTCACTGTTGAAGGGTGTTGTTTTAGGTTCAAAGCCACGTGATCTGCTAAGAAAATAGGGTGGGAGAACAGAACTCTCAATGGTCTGGGAGAATTATTTTGTTTCAGGCAAAAAGTTCCCAAGTGGTGACCCATATACAAAACATCAGGTTTGTAGCATTAACTCGTGGTTAGTAAAAATAGACATATTCACATGCATGTGTGCACACACACACAGACACACCTACAAAACGACCAATTTCCCAAAATGTTTAAACAAAAACCTCTCACAGGCAGGCAGAGCTTATGAGAGAAAGGGAACAGCTTTTGCAAAAGTCTTTGGGTGAGGGTGGGCTTGGCCTTTCTGATGAACAGAAAGAAGGCCAAGTGTGGCTGGTTAAAGAAGAGGAGAAAGTGAGAGAGAGTTGCATGGACAGTATTTGATGGTACGCAGGGGCCAGCTCAGGTAGGACATTTTGCTCAGAGTAATACATTAAATGTTATTCTATTAGATAAATATGATGAGAAACCATTGAAGGGCTTAAACAGGAGAATGAAGTGATCGAGTTTTCATTTTTATTTTTATTTTATGTTTTGTTACCCTCAGCAGAGTACCATGGCATTATAACTCACAGCAACCTCAAACTCTTAGGCTTAAGTGATCCTCTTGCCTCAGTCTCCCGAGTAGCTGGGATTACAGGTGTGCACCACAATGCCCGGCTGCTTTTTTCTATTCTTAGTAGAGATAGCATCTTGCTCTTGCTCAGGCTGGTCTCATACCCCTGAGCTGAAGCAATCTTCCTGCCTGAGCCTCCCAGAGTGCTAGGATTACAGGCATGAGCCACAGTGCCAGGTCTGGTTTATATTTTTAAAAGCTCACTGTGGATTCTGTATGGAGAGTGAGTTACAAGGGGGGCAAGAATGAAAGCAGAGAGACAAATCCAGAGACCATTGCCATCATCTAGGCAAAAGATAACGGACATGTGATCTCAAAGCTTAGCAATGGAGCATCACAGCATAGACAGAAGACCATATGGAGACGGATTTCTTAGCTGGTTTCTCCTTCCCTCGGAACTCCCAAGGTGAATCCCTCGGGGGATGGGGTAGGGAGAGCACCCACATCTGCAGGAAGGGGAGGACCTCAAACAGGTGTTAGGTGGTTGTGGGAGGGAAGTAGGACTAGGTGGGAGTGGAGGGCAAAGCTTCTGCACCCTCCTAAGTTGGCCTTTGGTTTCAGTTCAGCCTGGTGTTCTCTTAGGAGAGAATGACCATTGTCAGCCATGAAACATATAATAGAAGCAGAGACAGCTGTTCAGGAGGGAGGAGAAAGTTGAAGCAGAGGGAGAGAAAGAGAGACAGAGAGAGAAAAACTGCCCTGTCTCTGACGGTTCCACTCCCTGGCTTCAGTCCTTCCCCAGCTCCAGCAGATATAGGAGTACCCAAGATTCATT
>CAUYRH010063210.1:0-30887 GCA_963574655.1 Perodicticus potto | reverse complement strand
AGAATAAAAGTTGATTTCACCAATAACAGGAATCTGCATACTCATACAAAAACATGGAAACTAAACAACCTTGTGCTGAATGATAGTGGGTCATAGATAAGATTGACAAGGAAATTGCCAAATTTTTGGAACAAAACAATGATGAAGACATCAATTATCAGAATTTATGGGATACTGCAAAGTCAGTCCTAAGAGGGAAATTTATAGCGGTGGAAGCCTTCCTGAAGAGAACGGAAACAGGAAGTCAGTAACTTAGTGGGACATCTCAAGCAACTGGAAAGGAGGAACATTCCAACTGCAAACCCAGCTGAAGAAAAGAGATAGCTAAAATTAGAGCAGACTTAAATGAAATTGAAAACAAAATAATTATTCAAAAGATCAATGAATCCAAAAAGTTGGTTTTTTGAATAATTCAACAAAATTGATAAATCGTTGGCCAACCTAACCAAAAATAGAAAATTAGAATCTCTAATATTATCTATCAGAAATGACAAAGGTGAAGTAGCAACAGACACCTCAGAAATACAAAGAATCCTTAATGAATACTACAAAAAATTCTATTCTCAGAAATATGAAATCTGAAAGAAATTCACCATTACTTGGAAGCACTCCCCTTTCCTAGACTTAGCCAGAAAGAATTGGAAATGCTGAACAGACCTCTATCAATGAATGAAATAGTATCAACTATCCAAAATCTCCCAAAAAACAAGAGTCCGGGATGAGATGGTTTCACATCATGGAGGGAGGGCAATTGGTGGGATCACACCTACGGTGCATCTTAGTAGGGTACTGGTGAAACTTATCAAATGTAGAGTATCAATGTCTTTATATAGTGATTAATAAAATGCTATGAGGGCTATCTCTCACAGTATGATCAAAATGTTTCTGATTGTATATGAAGCACATTCTGCCCTATGATTGCACCAATGTACACAATTATGATTGAATAAAATTATTAAAAAAAAAAAAAGAAATTCCACCAAACCTTTAAAAAGGAACTAGTACCTATATTGCTTAACCTTTTCCAAAACATAGTAAAAGAAGGAATACTTCCCAACACATCTAGGTAGCAAATATCACTCTGATGCCCAAACCAGGAAAAGACTCAATAAGAAAAGAAAACTATAGATCAAATATCCTTAATGAATATAGATGCAAAAAATATTCAATTAGATCCTAGCAAACAGAGTACAGCAACACATCAAACAAATTATACACCATGACCAAGTGGGTTTTATCCCAAAGTCTCAAGGTTGGTACAATATATGTAAGTGTATAAATATAATCCATCACATAAACAAATTAAAAAACAAAGACCATATGATTTTCTCAATAGATACTGAAAAAGCTTTTGACAATATCCAGCATCCTTTCATGATCAGAACACTTAAGAAAATAGGTATAGAAGGGACTTTTCTTAAAATGATAGAGGCTATCTACAGAAAACCCACAGCCAATATTGTATTAAATGGAGTAAAACTGAAAACATTTCCACTCAGATCAGGAACCAGGCAAGACTGTGCATTGCCTCTACTGCTTTTTACCATTGTAACGGAAGTCTTAGCCATTGCAGTCAGGCAAGAGAAGGCAATCAAGCGTATCCAAATAGGGTCAGTGGAGATCAAACTTTCACTCTTCTCAGATGATATGATTTTATACCTGGAAAACCCCAAGTACTCAACAACAAAACACTTAGAAGTGATCAAGGATCAGGATAGAGTATCAGGATACAAAATCAATACTCACAAATCAGTAGCTTTTATATATACCAGTAGCAGTCTAGCTGAAAAAACAGTCAAGGACTCTATTTCTTTTACAGTAGTGCCAAAGAAGATGAAATATTTGGGAATTTACCTAACAAACAATGTGAAAGATCTCTATAAAGAAAATTATGAAACTCTGAGAAAAGAAACAGCTGAAGATGTTGACAAATGGAAAAACATACCATGCTCATAGCTGGGAAGAATCAACATTGTTAAACTGTCCATATTACCCAAAGCAATATACAAATTTAATGCAATCCCTATCAAAGCACCACCATCATACTTTAAATATATGTAAAAAATAGTACTTCATTTTATATGGAATCAGAAAAAAAATTTCAAATAGCCAAGACATTACTCAGAAATAAAAACAAATTAGGAGGAATCATGCTGCCAGACTTCATACTATGAAAACAGCATCGTACTGGCACAAAACTGGAGAGATAGATGTATGGAACAGAATTGAGAACCAAGAGATGAACCCAGCTATTTATCATTATCTGGTCTTTGATAAGCCAATCAAAAACATTCAGTGGGGAAAAGATTTAACAAATTTTAACAAATGGTGCTGGGAGAACTGGCTGGTGACTTGTAGAAGACTAAAGTGGATCCACACTTTTCACCACTAAAAAATTGACTCTCACTGGATAAAAGATTTAAACTTAAGACATGAAAATATAAAGATTCTTGGAGAGAGTGCAGGAGAAACACTTGGAAGAAATTGGTTTGGAAGAATACTTTATGAGGAGGACCGCCCCCCGGGCAATTGAAACAACACCAAAAGTACATTACTGGGATCTGATCAAACTAAAAATCTTCTGCACAGCGAAAAACACAGTAAGTAAAGCAAAAAGACAGCCCTCAAAATGGGAGAGGATAATTGCAGGTTGTGTTTCTGACAAAGGTTTGATAACCAGAATCCACAGAGGACTCAAACTTACTAATAAGAAAAAAACAAGTAATCCCATTTTATTGTGGGCAAAGGACTTGAATAGAAGCTTCTCTGAATAAGACAGGTGCATGGTCTACAGACACATGAAAAAATTCTCATCAACTTTAATCATCAGAGAACCACAAATCAAAACCACTTTGAGATATCATCTAACTCCTATCAGAGTGGCTCACATAACAAAATCCCAAAATTACAGATGTTGGTGTGGATGTGGAGAAAAGGGAACACTTCTGCATTGCTGGTGGGAATGCAAGCTAATACATCCTTTTGGAAAGAAGTATGGAGAATACTCAGGGATCTAAAGGTAGACCTGCCATTTGATTCTGCAATTCCTCTAGTAGGTATATATCTAAAAGGCCAAAAATCGCTTTATAACAAAGATATTTGCACCAGATTGTTCATTGCAGCTCAATTTGTAATAGCCAAGTCATGGAAGAAGCCCAAGTGCCCATCAATCTATGAATGGATTTAATAAATTGAGGTATATGTACACCATGGAATATCATGCAGACTTGAAAAAGATGGAGACTTTACCTCTTTTATGTTTACATGGATGGAGCTGGAACATATCCTTCTGAGTAAAGTATCTCAAGAATGGAGGAAAAAGTATCCAACGTACTCAGTACTATTACGAAACCAATTTTCAATCACTCACACTTTCTTATGAAGAATAGATCACAACTATGGCCCAGGATGAAAGGGGGGGTTGGAAAGGGAGGGGGGAGGTCAGACAGAGGGTGGGTGAATGGTAGGATCACCCCTATGGTGCATATTGCAAAGGTACATGTCAGATTTATTAAGTATAGAGTATAAATATCTTAACACAATAATTAAGTAAATGAAGTGAGGGATATATTAACCAGTACAATGTAAGCATTCCAAATTGTATATGAAATCAGCACATTGTACCCCACAAATGTATTAATGTTTACATGATCTACCTATTTATGATTTAGTAAAAAAGGAAAAAAAAAAGAAATGCAGTTGCCACAATGTTTACTTTATGTATGTTACATATAAACTATGCTGTTATTGTGAATGCAAGCTGACTTCTGTCTCACTCCTTAAATGAGTATCTGCACTATTCCTCACTTTCACAGATTTTTTTTTCTTTTTTCTTTCTTTCTTTTTTTTTTTTTTGGAGACAGTCTCACTTTGCTGCCCTTGGTAGAGTGTGTGGAGTCACAGCTCACAGCAACCTCCAACTTTTGGGCTTAAGTGAGTCTCTTCCCTCAGCCTCCTAAGTAGCTGGGACTACAGTTGTCCAACACAACGCCCAGCTATTTTTTGTTCCAGTTGACACTGCTCTTTTAGCTGGGCAGGGCCAGGTTCGAACCCACCAACTTCAGTATATGATCTGGTGCCTTACCTACTAAGCCACAGTCGCTGCCCACTTTCTCAGATATTTTCATAAAACTTTGTACATCATGTATTCTTTTGTCCTCTTGAGTTCCCCATTCCTAGATCACGCAATACATATGTTGTAACTATTATTTATGGTCTTTAATAATTCTCAATAGCATTACAAAAACTATTATAAGGCAAATTTTTTTTCTTGAAGCTCAGTTCTAACAATGTGAATTTTAATACTCAAAGTTATGACCTAAGTTAAACAATTGGTTATAATAACACAAAATTCCTATTTTTCTTTTTTTACTTTATTCTTATTCCTTTTTTTGGATACTTTTTTCTTCCAAGAGGACTATTTTAATTAGGATCAAAATTTGGATGCCTTATATTTCTTTTTCTTGCCTGATTGTTGAAGCTAAGATTCCCAGTACTATGTTGAATAGGAATGATGAAAATTAAATTCTAGTCTTGTTCCAGACCTTGGGAAAAGCTTTCAACTTTTCCCCCATCAGTATCATGGTAGCTTTGGTTTTGTCATATATTGTCTTTATTAATACAAGGTATGATTCTTCTAAACCTAGTTTGTTGAGAATTTTTATCATGAAAGGGTATTGAATTTTATAAAATCCTTTTGTTTTTGCATCTATTCAGATGAACTTAAACTTCTGTCCTTTATTTTTCAATGCACATTTATTGATTTACGTATGGCAAACCATCCTTGAATCTTTGGAGTAAATTCCACTGTGTTATCTTTTTGATATGCTGTTTGATTCGATTTGCTAATATTTTGTTGAGGATTTTTGCATGTATGTTCATTAGGTATATTTATTTGTGATTTTCTTTTTTTGTTATTTCCTTCTCTGGTTTTGGTATTAGGGTGATCCTGGCCTCATGAAATACATTGGGAAAAATTCTCTTTTCTTGAATTTTTTTGTAATAATTTGAGGAGGATAGGTGAAACATTTGGTAGAATTCTGGGGTGAATCATTCTGGTTCCAGATTTTACTGACTTCATCTCACTACTTATTATGCATCATATTCAGTTCTTCCTAATTCACTCTTGGTAGGTTGTACGTTTGTAAGAATTTAATAAAATTCTTCTAAATTTTCCAGTTTGCTGGCACGTATTTATTCATAATAATTTTGATAATTTTTTGCATTCTGTGTTATCAATTGTAATGCCCCTTTTTATCATTTCTGACTCTATTTTTTTTTTTTTTTTTTATGTAGAGACAGTCTCACTTTATCACCCTCGGTAGAATGCTGTGGTATCACACAGCTCACAGCAACCTCCAACTCCTGGGTTTAGGCAATTCTCTTGCCTCAGACTCCCAAGTACCTGGGACTACAGGTGCCTGCCACAACGCCCAGTTATTTTTCTGTTTTTCAGTTTGGCTGAGGCCAGGTTTGAACCTGCCACCTTTGGTATATGGAGCCAGCGCCCTACTCAATGAGCCACAGGCACCGCCCCATTTCTGACTCTATTTTATAGTTTTCTCTCTTTTTGGTTAGTCTACTTAGCTATCCATTGTGTTTATCTTTTAAAGAACCAACTTTTTCTTTCATTGGTTCTTGTATTGTTCATTTTAGTCTCCCCTTTGTTTTGTTCTCTTCTGATAATTTTTATTTCTTCTGCTAATTTTGGGTTTTGTATGTTCTTGCTTTTCTAGTTTCTTGAGGTAATCCTTAGATTGTTTCATTGAAATCTTTCTGCTATTTTGTTTTTGATGTAGAAATTTATTGCTATAAACTTCCCTCTTAGAACAGCTTTTACTGTGTCCCACGGATTATAAAATGTTGTGTTTCTACACCTATTTCTGGAAACTATTGTGTTCTTTGGCAGGTGTTGTATTTGCTTGCTTTTTCACATTTCCTGCCTTCATATTTTGATGTCTACACCTCTTGTATAGTCATCACTTCTAGTTTTTTGAATTTTCTTTCATGGGGAAGGACTTTTTCCTGACAATGTATCAATGGTGTCAGTTGTGTAGAGCACTTTGGTTTTCACCCTGGGTGCGTGTGGCAGTGTAGTCCATGTATGATTTCTTCAACTATAAACAGTATTTATGATATTTGTGAATTCCTGTGTGGCTTAGGTTATAGTTATTAGTGGAGGTTATGCTACAGACACTGACTGCAGCTGGACCAATCTTCAGGATCCAGTGTGGCAGAAGTGGACACTGGACAGAAGTATGTTTCCAATCTTGTGGCCAAGGTTGGTGTAATACAGGTACCAGTGTTAGCTAGACCTGGCAGGCCAATTCATGGGCCTGGAGGTTGCAGTGTAATGTATGGGTGAGTTCTCAGGTTCCTGAGGAACCACTCTGACATGGGCAGTGACAATAACAATGGTGTTCTGACCCTCTTGGTCCCACAGAATGTGGACTAGTGTTGGTGGTAGCTGTGATTCGGGATCACCACTACAGCCCAGACACACAGTTATCAGGCTTTCCTATTCTCTGTGGCAACATAATACATGGTGCCATGCTTTGTATATAAAAAGTCCCCAGTAAATCTCTTCCTAAGAATTTACTAATGAAATTACTTTAAAAGGAAGTTAAATTAAAGTATAATGTGTTTGGAACTTCATATATTCAAGTGAAAGACATAATGTCTATTAAATATGAGACCCATACTGAATGTGAGTTTTATTTATCTCTCTAAATAAGGGTAAAATACTAAAAGTTTTTCTTTGCTTGATAATAGAATTTGAACAATTTCTCTCCTTCCTTCTTACCTCCTCCTTTGCCCTACTCTTTCCCATTCTTCCTTATCCACGTCCTCCTTCAGCTTCTTCTCCATCTTTTTCTTTCTCCTCTTTCACCTCTTCTCCTTTTATTCCATTTTTATTGTCATGTCCCTAGCCCCAAGAACTCTGTTATGCCTAAAATAGGTACCAATAAGCATGTGTTAAATGAATTCTTCTCTGAAAACCACAAAAAATATATATAAAATCTTGAGAAGGACATGATGAAATACCTATTCACAGAAAATTCTCTTAGCAGTAGGTTACATATGGGCATGTACAGAATCAGAAAAATATGTTATATATTCTTTCATAATTATGAGCAAAAATAACAAAGACTTGAATAAAAAATGACAGTGGGCATGGAGATAATGTGTCCATTATTATAAGTAACAAGAAAGTGCCTTACTTTAAAGGCTGATTACATGAGATTAAAGTGCCTTACTTTAAAATGTGGCTGATTACATGAGATTAAAAGGATGAAGAGATGAAAGGCAGGAACATGGGTATATCTATTAGGTATTTGGCTTGAGCGCCATGTAGATGACAGCATTGATACTTATGATTAGCATCAAGAAGAACTTTCTTGGTCAGTTGACATTGAATTTAGTTTGAGCTATTACTACATGTAAAACTTTCATAATGACCCAGTAACACTTTGTAGATTGCTGTGTATATTTGGGCTTATAGGCCTATTGGGAAGTTTTAGAATACCTAACATTTTAAATAATGATGATAATTCATTAACTTATTAGTTAACAATTCTTCTGACAGTCTGAAAGAAAAAAATAAGTAAAATGAGCTTGGGAAATTTTTAGTGATTCTAAAGACAGCATGCTTATCTCTCTGTGAAGTTGGGCTTTTTATAATATGTAAAATACTTCCCATGTGTTTGAAATAGAAACGTTTTTTGTCGTTTTTTCTTGTGTGTGCACATTTGTTTACTCCTCTTGACGATAGACTTCATGCCTTTGATTTTTTAGTACTCATGGTCTACTCAATATAAAATTGTAAGCCCTCTACTAATTGAATGGACCCTGCTTAATCCCAGAAATACCTTAAACCTGGGTTCCCAGCCATGAAGGGGTGGGGGAGATGAAGTACGATTACATTCGCATGATTTCTCTTCATAAATAATCATGACTCCTCCTGGAGCTTGTTGAATATGCATATCTGACCACCCTCCTCAGTATGCAATCCTGGTCCTTTGTTTGTTCTTTGTAGCTTCCATACCTGGCTTCTGGCCAAGGCTCTGCAGTCCACCCTCATGGAACGGCAGCCCAGGAGGTTGCTACAGGTTATGAGAAATAAAGCTCTACTTTGTCCAAAGTACAAACCTTGTTAACAAACTCTTATTTATTTAACTCTGTAATGATATCTTGTATAGAAAATATGTATTCTTAAAGTCTAATATCAAAGCTACATAAAGTAGCATCTACAGAAATTTTGAAGCTTTAAATCTTCAAAAGGTGGGATCTTTTCTTCCTATATGTTGGAGGAAGACTGGTTTTCTAGTCTTCTAGGAAAAGAGCTAGAGTAAGTCAGCAACTTGTTTACACAAATGGCTTAAAACATATTCAGAGATACAAGGCACAATAAGCAAAAATGTTTAACAGATGTAGGCCTAGGACTTCCTCAGTCCATCCTGGGAGAGATAAAATATTTTTATGCACCACCTTGAATACGAAGAGCAATGTCAGAGGAATGTATTACTGAATTGTAAATGGGAATTTCTAAAAATCTCAGTCATAGATACATTTATTAGAAAAACTATAATTCTTAAAAATGGTTTTGATCTGAAAACAGTATTTGTTAAATGTTATGATCTGGAAAATGTTGATCATGTCAATATTATTTTGATCATTGTTTTAAGTTGTAAGTATTTTATATTTAGAAGATTGAAGCTTTCCATTTTGTTGTAACTCAGAAACTTAAGAAATTAAGGTAGAAATTTTTATTATTAGCACAGGATAATAATCCCTTTGCTCTGATTTCTCCCAAATTTTAAAGAATATTATTTGGCAGAATTAATGTTTTGGTTAACTATACCTTGCTGTTAGGTGGTGTAACTGAGGAATGAGAGCCTTTAGATTACATAAGTGCTTAGGATAATAATTGATCAAAGTTTGATCAGCAGGAATTCATGATAATTAATTCAAAGTGAATAAGTCAGAGTCATTATGATGCTCTTACACTTTGTGGTGAAATGTAGAAAAAACAGTATTCTTACACCTCTGTAATTCTCAATTGGATTAAAGGTAAAGACTATTTTAATTCATCAGTACTTCGCTCAGCACCATTTTACTTCATCACTGGAAAGCACCTCCATTCCCCTAAGGTTTCAAGATGAGTATACAGAGCAGAAATTTCCATAAGAAAAGGTATGAAGTTCATTAAAATCCTTCTCACTAAGTTATAGTAATTAGTCCTTCATTCCATTTATTTATTCTCCAGATGATTACCTCCATTCTGTGGACAAAACTATGCTCACATAAATTTTTTATGGACTGAGTTTAAGGTGATGATTGTTCCTCAAAGTTGTTGATGGTTGGTCTATGCTGTCATAGTGCCAAGGTATTGTGAATCTCTAAATTGTATTGAAGTCACTTCTCTTTAAGTAAGAACTGGTAAAATGTCTCTCAGTGATATGCAGAGTCCAAAAAAGAATGACTTTTAATATATTCTTAATAAAAAACACATTCAGGAGTTTCAATATTGATAGGCTTGAAAAATAGCAGGAAGAATAAATTAATTTCAGCATACAATTAATGGCGCATCAGACCTGTAAGTATATAGTAATTTCTCTTAATTCTTTGCTTTAAATGCATTTTGTGACAGTAAAATAACTCGACTGTAATACCATAGCTATAAAAACTTTGTACTTTGAACCAAATATTTTAAATATTATAAGAAGAAAAACCTCAAGTGATCCTTTGTTTTAAAAAATATTCATTCCAGTAGAGGCTTCAAGAAATAAATTAGAGGCTAGTTTGGTCACTAAATTAAAGATAACATTCTCTGGATAGTTAATTCTATCCGCAGCCATAATCTATAAAACTCTTCTAGCAGTTTGAATATTATAGATGGAATTTATAATCATCCCAGCAGGCTCACCTGGAAGATGAAGATCAGTTCCAAATCATTCAAAATTATATTCTCACTTGGGAAGCAGAGAAGGGGAGCACAGAGGCAATATTTTGCTGTCTATTTGATTTTCCTGGAGTCAGAATGAACTACTGAAAAACATACTTTAAAACACACCACATAGGACATAGTAGTGGAATGTTGGTAATGGTGTCAACTAATGAAAATTTATAGTCAAAACAGCATTGCCATTATTCTCATTATCTCTTCCATTCTAATCCCTTGCTTGCCAATCTGTCCAAATCCCATATCTAGATCTAGACAGGAGTATTTTTAGTGTAGTCAGAGTTTCTGAATTCAGGCTTGAATTCAGGCTGTCTAAAGACATTTCCTCTCACACAGAGTCTGCTTCTTGTTTCTTTGTCCCCTTTTTGTGTGCATTTTCCTACATTGGCTGCACCACTGTAGGAGACAATCAAGTCCAATCTTGGCTTGCAGATGACTCTTAAATGAGCATTGAAATTCTGAGATAAGTGGAAGATTGTTTCTACCAAAAATTTTTAATTGATCTGAATCCCAGGGAATACTAACAAACATTTCAGCCCAAATGCAATATATAATTAGGGCATTTGAAGTTCATTCAATTTTATGTTTGAGTCATTAGATCTACCTGTTAGCCAGTAGTCTCTTTATGGTCACATCATAAATTTTCACATATAATACAGACCAAAAAATACTTATGTTAAGAAGTATCATTGTCAACTGAATTGTTTGCTTTTGTTGCCTAGAAAATACAGTGAAGGTTATTATTCTATTTGCAAAAAAATAATTTTAAAAGATACTAGTAAAAATCAGTTCACCCATCTGCTTTGGATAGACCAACACCTCAGAACAATGAGGCATTTCAAAGTGAAGTTTTTCTTAAAAATGACAAACAGCAGAATTTCTGAGGATACAATTACGTGATACAGCATTAACTTTAATAAGGAACTGTTTTCAGGCTTATACTACTAGAGAAGACACATCCATTAGAATACTACAAAATAAAATCCAAGGAATTACTATACTAACAAAATATTGATATGCAATTCAAAATAAGTTTTTAGTCATCCTTAAATTTATTGCTACCTCTGCAAAACACATTATTATTTTATGCTAAACTATTTTAAATCTTTTTTTCTGTAAATATAGCTTATTCTTAATAACATAGAAAAATTCCTTAATATATGTGTAAATTCGTTTTTTATTCAGTATTTTCATGATTAAACTACAGTCATTAATTTGACTGGGCAATTTCTGTTTTAAAATCATGGAAAATTAAATTATCAAAAATAGCCAATTTAAATTTTTAAATAGAGATTTAGATACATTTTTCCTGAATCTACATTCTTGTGATCAATCTTTGGTTGTTCTGATACAGTTTTTACAGCTAGATAAAAAACTTTCAAAAGAATTCATCAACCTAATTTTATAGGAAAAAAATATTTATGATATAAAAACAAAATGTTTTCTTTTCATTCTTCTTCCCATCATTCTTTTACTTTTAAATTATTTTTCTCTAAAGAAATTTAATTTCCTTTTGTTTACAACATGAAAGACCTGTGGTCTGGAAATGGTCTCTCTCTTCTGACTGTAGGGAAAGACCATTTCGTCATGTGTGCTTGCTGTAGTGTTGATGAGTGTATATCTTATGAGTGTTTTTAAAAACTTTATTATGTTTTTCCCAAAGGTATTACTTTTACCAGATATACACTTACCTTTTACTTTGTCAGTAATATAATTCTATTCATTGATGTTTCTACATAACAATAAGGAAAGCCTTGTTTTCTTTCTCCAATATCAATCAATAGCTTTCATGCTATTTGGGGTTATTCTGTTTTGTACTATTGCTCAGAGGAAGAGCTTAGTTTTAAAATCATGTTTGGGGACTTTAAGCTGACATAACAGAATGATATTGAATCTTGATGGATTAGTATCATGTGAAACCTTGCTTTGGAAAAGTCTGGGTAAAGATTAAAATATAAATATTTCGACAGTGTGGTGTATGAATTTGTGCAGAGGAAAAATATGATTACCTGGTAAGCTTTTTATTATAGGTCCATGCTAAATGATAGGGCATTGGAATCTATATATTTCTATATGGATAAACTATAGCTTTATATTAATCTATGTATTTATATTTAACCTGTAAAACTAAATACACTATCTTACCGTAGTAACGGTAACATAGGTATTTTATTTTATTTTTTTCCTTTTATTAAGTTGTATACACATAGGTCATGAATACATTTTGCATTTATGGGGTACAATGTGTTGATTTTTTGTACAATTTGGAGTGCTTATATCAAATTAATTTATATAGCTTTCCCCTCATGTACTTAATTATTGTGTTAAGACATTTATGTTCTATACTTGATAGATCTGACTTGTAACCTTGCAATATGCTCCATAGGCATGGTCCCCCCCAAATAGGTATTTTAAATTTATTATGTGTTAATGTATTTTTGTATTTTTACATTTTATTAGTAATACTTTCTGAGGTTCGTTACTCATTAAAAAGTAAAATTTAAAAAAGTAAAATTAAAATAAAGTGGATTAAGAAAACTGTAAAATCAAGTCTTATCTTGTTTTCAGCTCTCAAATCAAAAATTTTACTCCCTAAATTTTGGGTAAGGGAGAGCAATACACATTCTTTTTCTCTTCATTTAATCTTTAATTTTCAGATTGAAGTACTCAAAAAAAATTATACTAAATTATACTATCAAGTTATCATATTATAAATTAGAAACAATGTTTATTTAATAATAGAAACTGAAAAATTAGAAAGACAACTATCAAGTGCCAAAAAGGATCATGTAAAATGATGATATTAAAATTCCCATTGTATTTTATTTCCCAAATAGGAAGTGCTGAATTCTCAACAGTCATAAATGTAATATGATGCTCTACTCAGCCTCTTTAAGCCCCATTTCAGAAAATGAATAAATAACAGTGTTGTACTTTAATAGTTTTCTAAAATTAAGTGTCAGGATATCAATACTGTGTGTTGTCAGCATTATTTTCTATAATTAATGAATTCATATATATAGAAAGCCATTTAAAATCAAGCTCAAGTGTCCTGCAAAATCTGTATTTTCTTTAAGGGGAGTGGTTCACATCAATAAGAAGAAAATAATCCTTTGAATATGTATCATTAATAGCTATTTATCAAATTTTATTATTTAATGTGAGATGCCACTATAAGGATTAAATACAAAGGATGAAAAAATATATCATTGACAACATTTTTTAAATATACAGGGCATTTCTTATTTCTAAACACTCAAAATAAAGGGAGAAACTATAAGAACACAACTACAATAAATTTTTGCAGATTGTGCAAACAATACACACTGTTCAATAGCTTTTGCATTTTTCTTTTCTATTTCTTTTTGACTGCTTATATTTAAAAAGTGTAATGAAAAATGAATTTTCAATAGTACTGGTTCACATCTGCTGTCTATAAATAAGAACATCATTTTTTCCTGTCAAATGTTTTGTATTTAAAAAATATAACTCACAAAGGAGATGTTACTCAATGGTAATTGTCTATATATTCCAGAATATTTATGTTTCAAAATAATTTCATTTTAGAATATAAAGCAGAACCTTGGTAAATAGAGATTTAGAAAGTATGTTTTAGGGTTGTAAAGAAAATTTCTGAGGATATCAAAGTATGAAATCCAGCACAATAATAAAGCAGTGAAAAATGAAAGAAGTCCTGTGTGCCAGAAGTTATTCCTTGTTTATTGATAGTATGTCGAAATTAATTGGAAAAGCGTGACATAAGTTATAATCAATAGGTAAAAATCATTTGATTACTAGGTGATTAGCTTTGTTTTCAATAAATCTAAGAATATTTAGAGTTATTCTGGTAATAAAATACACACATTTGCTATCCAATGGAATGGCTTGGAGGAAGAAGAATGTAATAAATCACATGTTTTCTGTAGTGTCTGTGACACAGCCTATAATCTGTAAAAGCTCATCAGGTTGTCACTCATGTAAATGTCTTTCATGTGTGTTTCCCTGGGAAAGCAGTTTCTAATACAGTCACTGTCATTGAATCCTTTGTAAGTTCTACAATTTTATGAGATTATATTCAGTTAAAATATATATTTCACCAGCTAGTTCCTGAATACAGTGATCATAATAATTTCATTATTTCTTCCTTAACATTATGTTGCATAATTTAAATTTGATTTATTTTTCCTGCACAAAATGCCTATTTAACTCTCCTCATAAATAAAGCTTTTAAGCTATTATGGAACTTAACAATATGTTAATCAATTAGATAAATATAAGAAGAAAAATACTTAATTTATGAAAGCATTAACAAGAAATCAAGGCTTTTATAAGATTGCCAAGTAAATTATGGCACTAATTTTATAATAGAGAAAAAAAGTGAAACTACTGTGTCTGTTTTTAAGTCTCAATATCTGTGCTAAGAGGAGAGAGTTTTCACAAAACATGCATTACAGTGCCCACAATAGATGGTAAAAGTGTGTAAGAAAGTTTATGCTGCTTATACTTACACCTCAGAGTAAGCACTTGGATTAAGGAATAATTATATAGTATACATTAACAATTCAGTACTAAGAAGAAAACAACACAGCTTCAAATTATTCTGGTCTGTAAGCAAAAGGTATATCTATAGTTATTTTTTTCAGATGAAACAGGAACTATAATTTCATTCTTCACCAGACATGTACCAATTGTGTACATTAATTATTCAGTAGAAAGGCATTATAAAATGAATTCATGACCACAATCCACTTGGGATATTTTTCTACTTACAAGCAACCAAATAGGTAAGTTATTCTTTTCATTTAATTAATTAATTAATTAATTTATTTTTTGAGACAGAACCTCAAGGTTTTGCCCTAGGTAGAGTGCTGTGATATCATTGCTCTCAGCAACCTCCAACTCCTGAGCTTAAGCGATTCTCTTGCTTCAGCCTCCCAAGTAGCTGGGACTACAGGCACCCGGCACAATGCCCGGCCATTTTTTGGTTGCACCCATCATTGTTGTTTGGCGGGCCCGGGCTGGATTCGAACCCGCCAGCTTAGGTGTATGTGGCTGGCGCTTTAGCCATTTGAGCCACAGGTGCCGAGGCAAGTTATTCTTTTTAAATAGTACTTATTGCTTATCTTTATTTATGTATTCAGTTTTACAGATAGAGTGCTGTCAGTTAGAGTATTCTAGGTTTGTTCCACTAACAAAGTGCTCCAGAATCTATTTCTTAGTTGCATAAGTTCATTTCCTGTTCATGTTACAGGTTGAGAATTAACTCACCAGGCCCAGGTTAAGGAAGGCTCTCTGTTATAAAACAACCTCTAAATAAACAAAATAGGCAGTAATAGAATATGATAAACTGCGCTCCAAGTCTTAATACTTCCATCAAGAAATTATATATTTTGCTTCCACTCACATTAAGTTGGCCAAGGAAAATCACATCACCAAAAATAACATCCACAGGGAGCCATGGAATACCATTACACCAGACACCATTAAGGGAAGAGTTGGAACTATCTGATGAATGGCACTGACTGACATCCTAACCGTGACAGAAAAGTGTGCAGAGTAACCCTGGAATGCGCTGAGCACGTCTCCAGTCACAGGATTACTGCATTGCAGTTTGACGCTCTGGATCGTTCCATCACCACAGCCCCAGGCCAAGCAAATAAACCTGAAAATACGGCAGAGTTTGAATGTTTGTATTTGTGTACGTGTACTACATGTGTCTAATATATTAATACCTTCCTGATTGCAAAGCACAGTTGTGAAAAATAGTTCTTCATAACATTTTTTTAGTCTCATGCATTCATTTGAATAATTATTATTGAATCTCTACGGGCAGGCATAATGCCTGCCACTAAGTAGGTCATAAACTAAGGGTCTTAGGGACATGCATCCATATACAGGGCACAATGATAGGTCTCAAAAGTTTACCAGACTGTATAATCATAGCATAGTAACCATTGTATTAATTTTGAAAATATATAACATTATTCAGAAGAGTTAATAGGAAATATAGTTGCTACTTTATATTGCTTAATATTTTGTCATGTTTAGCAAGACAAGCTTTAACTAAAACTAAGAATCAGTGCAATTTTTCAGCCATTTCAAAATAGTACTAATTTAACTGAATTCATTTATGAAAAAAGAATGCAGTCTAAATTCTAGCATAGTCAATACTATAATATAATCTCAGTTTCTTTTTTATTTTTCAACAGAAGGTAACCATAACAAAGATTGTTAGATAAATTCTCATGCTTTGTATCTTATTTAGGTTTCCTGGGATAAGTCAACATTTACAAAATTAGATTTTTAAAATTCTTTTAGTCTATATTTTGGAGGTGGCCCTACAAGTTTTTTTGTCTCAATCAAGTAAAAGATGCTTAATTACACATTCTCGTAAAATGAGCCAATTTAAAGTTCTTACTTCAGCCCCCAAATATTGCTATATTAATAGTGAAATTGTTTGCAATTTTTGGACATGAACACCTGATAACCTTATCAGCAAAATAGTTGGGAATAAATATTAACACTTTAAGATATTATTTAGAACAAATAATTTGTATATTAAAAAGGAATTCTGATTCCATAATTCTTTTAACTTTCCAAACTCCTTGCCACGCTAATTTAAATAATCAAAATGATCTACTGTGTACTTGTACTCTAGTAGAAATATTTTCTTCAAAATATTAAGATTTTCTCTACCTTCTCATTGAAAAAACACTCAAATACTTAACTTTTCTTTTAAAATTATATATCAAAATAGTATCTTTTAAAAAGTATTTTAAAATTGTTAATAACTATCAATAAATACTTAATTAAATTGTGTTACTTTTAAAAGACACCTGCAAAAACATATTTGGGATTCATTGTCAGTTAATGAATTATTCCATTAAGAAGAAATAGAAATTTAAAATACTTACAAAAAAATCACTATAAAGCTGACATAGTGGCTCATACCTATAAATCTATCATTATGGTAGGCTGAGGTGGGAGGATTACTTGAGGTCTGGAGTTGAAGACCAACTTGAACAACATAGTGAGAGGTTATCTATAACAAATAAGAAATGTAGCTGCACATGGTGGTGCAGGCCTATAGTCCCAGCTACTTGGGAGGATGAGGCAATGGGATTGCTTGAGCCAAGGAGTTTGAGGTTATAGTGAGCTATTATGATGCCACTGCACTGTCGCATGGGGAACAGAGGAGACTCTGTTTCAAAAAACAAAAAATGAGAAACAAACAAACAAACAAAAAAAAAAGAAAAATCACTCCACACAATTGTAGATCATTGCTTTCAAAATATTTAAAATTTATGTAAAATTTTATTTTTTTTGTAAACCATTTCATATTATTTGGACATAAATGGTGTGTGGATTAGAAGTAATAACTCAAGATATATAAAATATTTCAAGTGTGTTCAAAGCTTCAAACAGTTATCCAGAGATAATTTTGTCCAGTACTATCTGATTTATTTTGGAAGTATATTCTTTCAAAGAATATTAGTCTGAATTCAAGTAAAAAGTAGAAAATAAAACTAGTTTTAGTAACTAATTTCTTATAAAGCAACAAGTTAATTTTGATCTCTCAAACCATATTCCTAAATGTATTACTTAGATCAATATTTACCATCCTATCTTATATCCATAAGAAGGGACAATAATATATTTCCATGAGTACAGAGTTATTCTTAATAAATACCCTTTTTTAGAAAATTAATATATATAGAGAAAAATTAGTATAGAGAAATAATTCTTATAACAAGGATGAGTGTTCCAGAATTAGTTGCTCACTTATTGAGAGTATGATTTTTTGTTTTCTTAAGCTATGTAATGTCTCAATACCTTCACCAATAAATTTATGGTAACAATACAAACACTTGGGAGTTGATAGAAAATCAGACAAGATATGAAAATCTCTTGACATAGCGATTGTCAATGAGTGAATGATGAATTTAGTTATCATATTCATTAATTATTTTTTTTACCATTTATCACTTTTACATTTTCTCCTAGGAAATAAATCTCTCTACATGAAGGCTTTCATTTGTAATTATTAAGTAAGTAAATACACAGAAATATTTCATTTGCAAAATTGCACATATATGGTAAAGAAAGAAGATATCCAATAACACTAAAAGCTCATCAACAATTTAGACACATACGAATTTAAAAATCATCGGCAGTGCCTGTGGCTCATCGAGTAGGGCGTCGGGCCCCATATACTGAAGGTGGCAGGTTCAAATTTAAAAATCATCTAAGATAATCTAATTAATATTTTTTCTTTAATGACATTTAAAAAGAATGGCCTATTGTGAATAGTGAGAGATTTATAAAGAAATTAAAGTAGTCATGAAAAAATAAATTGCTTATTCTAGATTTAATAATTTTGTTGAACACAAATTACTCCTTCAAATCATGAATATTTAAATGCACATGTTAAAAGGTGACAAGAGTTTAGGCACTTTAGAGAACCTTATTTGATTTATTTTCTTCATTTGCAAGTAGAGTTATTATTAGTTCTTAGGTCACTGAGTAATTTTGACAATGACATAAAGCATGCATTAACCCACAATAGATTGCCTGGCTTTCTATAAGCACTCAATATATTACTATTTTTATATTTAAAATTATTCAGTGAAAATAATTCTCTAACTTTTTAATTTCATACTTTTTTCCTTCATAGGTATAAGGGTTTAAAACATTTTACAGATATTTCAAGTTTTAACTCCTAACAATCAATCTCATGAATTCAGGTGAGTAAGTTCCATTTGAGCGAGCTTACTTTCATTGAGAGTATAAGAGCATATGTGACCTGTAAATGTTATCAGAAACAGTAACTCTACTTGACAAATGGCCTAATAACTCTACTCTAGATCAACACATTTTTCTTGTTGTAATAAAATGTCTCTTCTAAGAGTGCATATGGATTTTAACTTTCCTGAATTTCTGTAAATTTTTTAGCTACTTTATAATGTAACTTCATCCTGGAAAACTGATATGTTCCACAAGGTAAATGCTCACCCTATTTTGCTACATGCCACACAAAAGTCACTTTCAAACTTCACAGAATAACTATTCTTTGGCTCCTTTTGACAATTGTCAGTTTTTGAAAATGCACAAACCTTCCTTGTCAGTGAAAGGAAACACGGAACATTGAATATCAGAGGTCAGCTCAACATTAGGAGGCTATTTAAAAACATGGCTCTATTTTTCCTGGTATCTGTCACCGTGCCAATTTAGAAGGAAAACCATGTTGTACCAGAACTTTAAATGTCCAAAAGTTTTATTAAAATGATCACATTGTAGGTTTTCATTGTAATGTATCTTTGTTTAATTTTCATGACACAAGTTCATAAAAGTAAGCTACAATTTTAATGTATCAAGTTATCACTTCTAATAAAGACATATTCTCACTTTCTTGAAACTTAAACTTAACCTCTCTTGCTAAGTCGTTCTTGAGAGCTATGTGTGAATCATGACCCTTTCTTTGTGATAACCTCAGTGCTGTTCTGCATAGCTGATTGTTATGGAATTTTATTTCTGCTAATTTTAAATTGTCCAATTTTGACATATTATGTCAGAAACTAATGAAATATTGCTTTATGCAGAAAATGTGAAATAATGCAATAATTTCAAAAATGTTTTTAAAGTTCTAAAATCCCATTTTCAAAACCATGCCCAAAATGACTTTCAAATGGCAATTAGATTATTGACATATGACAGCCCTACTTTAGTTTGTAAAGAAAACCAGTCGTTCTTCAACAGAAATGTATGCACAAAGCTATTATTTACATGGTGCTAATTGTTTAACAAGCATAACAATTATAATTTAAACTAATTTAATATGGTGTCATATTGAGTTTCAACTTTTCAATAAGTGTAGTGTTAGTGTTAGTACTTTACAATCTACAGTTTAGTATGCGCGGTAACGTGATTAAGTAATTTGAAAAACCCTTCAAAAATACCTCATTTGCTGGAACTTTGGAGGAGTTGGTGGAAAACTGAAAACTGAAAAATAAATTAAAGGCACTTACAAAATTAAGCCTGAAAATATCATGTGGCTGGAAAAAAATAAAGAAAATGATGTTTTCCACATAGTTACGATATTGAGGTGCTATAAAGTGTCTGTCACTAGGCCAAGGTATTGTATATGCTAAGTAATTAAGTGTACTTGATAATAAAATGCGAGGTGGCATTAAAATAAAATGTTCCACATCAGATGTTTATATGCTTAAAAACTGTTTGCAAAGGCAAAAATCATGCTGCAAGGCACAAAGAATGCAGCCTTCCTACTTTATTTGTATCCTTGTGGGACTATAAATCCTAAACTGCAATGCAAGATTTTCAGGACAATATCTCTTACATACTTTCTAATGGATTTTTCTACTCTTATTTGATAGAATGCTATGAATCAGAGATCATCTGTGATCTGCTTCCCAGCATGGAACAAAGCACCAGTAAAGTAATAAGGACTCAACAGTGAGTGAGTAAATGATTTGAATGAAAGTTTTTGTGTGTGTGTGTGTGTGTGTGTGTAGAAACAAGAGTCTCACTCTATCGCCCTCAGTAGAGTGCTGTGGAGTCACAGCTCACAGCAACCTCCAGCTCTTGGACCTACGCGATTCTCTTGCCTCCGCCTCCCGAGTAGCTGGGATTACAGGTGCCCGCCACAGCGCCTGGCTAATTTTTGATGCAGTTTGGCCAGGCCGGGTTTGAACCCACCACCCTCTGTATATGGGGCCGGCACCCTACTCGCTGAGCCACAGGCGCCACCCGGAATGAATGGTTAACGTCTAAATTTCTGATAGTAAGTAGCAAGACTCTTAATAATAATCAAAATGTTAATTTAATAATTTTATTTCTTAGATTGGAGAATAAAAGACTCAAAAATTTTAAAAAGCCACAAAAGCATTATAATATCATTATATTAAACTGTTAAGAATAGAGTATAGCTAACTTGATTATAAAATTGAAATAAATAAAAATAAATTTTATGGTCATACTAAAAGTGATAATTATGGGGAAACTACAAATAATAGGAAAGCATGATTATGCTTTGATGCAAATGAAACAGCAAGAAATAAAATTTTATTTTGGATCCCAATTATCCATTAATATGGATATTACATTATGCTCTTTTTAAAAAAGTATCATATTACTAAAATGTTTTTAGATATTTATTTCAAAATTCAATGCTAGGATAGAATAAATTTTATTTGATATTGTTAATTTTCTTTTTATTTTGTTTGTAGTGAAGCAATGAGTTAAATTTGGATTTAAATTCTCTAAGTTTTGGGTTGTATTTTTTGAGGCAAAGAGATCTATGCAACAAGTTGCTGTAACCAATATCACAGATATTGCCAGAGAGAAAACTGGAAAGGATGACTTAAATAATGGAGATTTAAAACATTATGGCATAAAATAGAAAAAGGATCTTAAATTAACTTTATTTTTTTTTTGCCTAAGACCAATAATAACTATAGTAGTTATTATAGTGATAAAAATATCCTAGACTAATGGTTTGAATTTTACCTTCTACTTGGGATTTTTACATCAGTATATGAATCCATAACCATTGTTAATGGTTTTTAAATAATTGGTTGGATTCTTGAGATCTTAAAGAACAGTATATCACAAAATATCAGAAAAAACTGTTTAGTGCAGAAGTTAAAAAAATTAAAAATGGATTTTCTAAACCAGAACACATACTAATAAAAACAAATAGAAGAGTCTGATTTTTATAGTGTTTATTCTCTTCTTAGCATAGTAAAAAAAGACAAATGGTTTTGGCATCAGAAGGAAGTAAGCTTGGGCCCTGCTGCTGCTACTTACTTGCCATGTATCATAAGGGAAATATTTATCTTCTTGAATGTCGTGACCTCAGAACAGTGGTGAGCAATTTATCCCCAACAGGGTAATTGTGAAGATTTTAACTATAAAATACTTTAGATTGAGTATAGCCCTGTTAAGTCGCATTATTCTTGAATTTTCTAATATATAATGTGAAGAAAAGAGAAATATATTTAAATATATAAATCTTCAGGGATATTTGGAGAAGATAAAAGTAGCCAGCTTCTTGGGTTGAACTGTACAGTCCACGTTGGGTTGACTATGTCTGTGTACCAGGCTGTGGACCACCACAGTATGCCCTCAATAGATAATGTGTACTCAAAGTGTGATACCCTTGATGGATGACTCTGGCTAGAGACGCCATATTCATACTAAAATTATTTTTTCTGGTTGTATCATAATGTGCAGGAAATGTTGGAAAATCTGGAAGAAGTAGCTTATTGGCACAAATTTGGTGTGACATTTTAGAGTCTGTCTTGAAGCTATGTAACTGTAGGGATGTTTTATAAAAAAGGAGAGCAAAGAGATTATCAAGAAATATCATCAGGGATGACAATATATCCTGATATTTTGAATGATTTTTATAGCATTATTTTTATGAGAGCAGAATATAATGGTGGTATAGAGACATTTGTGTGGAAAGGGGCACAAATTTACTCAAGTTTCATTGAAAGCAGTAGAAAAGCCTTCTGAACCTAAAGACTGCTAAAGGGGTTATAATCTCCTACTTGTTAAACTCTCTATTTATACAATTTCTATCAAATTATATGTATATACATATATATATGCAAAAATGCTTTATAAATCTGTATATGTAACAACAAACTTCATTTAAAACATATTTGAACGTCTTGAATTTGACCTTCTACGAATCACTTTGTAGTTATGAAAGGAGACATAAAGCAATAATCATTGCTTAGAGTTATTTGTATGTTGATTAAAGACTTCCATTAGTATTATCATTTTCTAAAATTTAAATTGATTCTCATAAGCATAAACACTGCATTACCACTTTCATAAATATGGCCAAATAGACCACTATAAAAGAAAATAAGACTAATAGGAATATGCATGCTTCACAGTATATTTTCAGAATCCCCTGTCTATTGATTTTGTTTAGAAAATAATACAAAATCAATTAGTCTTATCTTACATTTTAACTTTGAAATTAATTTTGGAAGGATGAGGAGAAAGGTAAAGCTAGAAATCAGGTGCTCAATGCACATTGTTGCATTTTCTAATCCCACAGCATGAAGCAATGCTGGATATTCATTGCAATAGTGTATTTTTTCTAGGTTAAAGTCTAAATTTATCTCCATTATAAATCGTCATATTCATCTTTTCACTGGGTCATAGAGTTGGCTTCCCTCTTATTCTTTCTCTCCCAGTCATCCCCATTATATTTATTTCTGTCCTATATTTTTCAACATTTTTTAAAGTTTGTCTTTCTAGCAATTTCTGGATCTTATTAGTTGGACTCTGAGACTCTTCATACAAACTCCCCCCCCACACATACCTTTGGGGAGTCTACTTTCCTGAATTCATTTCATGTGTCTAAATCATTTCAATAAATAGCCTTTCAATAAATCTCAATATCCTCACCAAGTGCGTAATCTCTAATTATTCTATCACTGATTTGATCTTTCCCTGGCTAACACTTATATCAATTACCCTTCACCCTTATGAATTTTTTTCTTTCAATTTCTCTTAATCAGTGTTTAGCGTCAGGGAGCATTAACAAGTGTCTGTAAGCCAAGAAATGTCATTTTAAAAGAAATATTTTGAAACTATTCAAATTAACTTGCCACATGCCGGAACGTATGGTTCGGATGCTCACAAAGACCACGCGTTGTACATATGCAGAATTTATTATCTGAACTGGAAAATACATGCTGAGAGTCACTATTATTCTCCATAAATACCCTAGCAAAAAAAATAATAATTGGCACAAATATTCTCTTGTATAACATTACCAAACTAAAACTACTTACTATCCACTGCTGTGAAGTGATTGTTAACAGTTTTATAGCAGATTTGTTCAAATGCATGTTTTGTTAAAATCTACGCGTGAAGTGTGGAACCCTGCCAAAGCCAAAATCACTTACTGAAAGACATTTAAGGATCAACATTTTAAATTAACTTTCAAGAACTCTAATATCCAAATAAATTATGAGATTATTACATAAGTTTGCTGTCTTTCTTCATCTATCACTGAGGCCTCCTCATAAAATCAAGATATTTTAAATATTATGAGATGAGCATATTAAGTTGTATTTATGCTGTAATCAGAAATGAACAAAATCTCTCTATATACATTGTGCTCTAGATAATGGATCTAGAAATTAAGTTAATTAATTGAGAAATTAAATTTTCATTGTCATTTTATTAAATTCTAAATTTTGTGAAAAATAACTAGTGTCCACTAATCGTCAGCTTTATTTTAAAAATAAATATTGGTCCAGTGAGCTAGATAACTGTGTATTAATAGCTAAGTGTCGCAGAACAGTGAACTTACCTTATTTTTACTTGTTAGGTTCAGGGGATTTAAAGAAATAAATATAAAACCAGGGCACCAATCCTGTGATTTACGCATCTTCTCTTTACCCATTTCTAATAACTCAGATTCTCTGATGCAGGATTCACATTTGTGATGACTGATGGGAATCAATGATTCTCCTAACCTTTTAAATCCTGTTACCTGAGCTAGGAGCAACAGATGTTTTTATGTGAGTGTGCACAGCCACACAGGTAGTCTTTTGTTAGTGTCTTGACATCAAACAGATAATCACTGCCTTTTTAAAATATGGAGTGACCTCTTTATATCATTGTGGTAATTTACAGATAACTTTCATATAATGTATTTAGAACATTACCTCACATATAGGCACCTTGTAAGTTAGCTTTCTAAAAAAAAAATCCTTTATTTATGTATAAATAACTTATAACACAGTATATATGGGATTGTTGACTTGTTTTCCTGTTATAATACCTATCTTACCCTGTTTTGCTCTTTGGGTAGAGTACATATTGCTGTTTCTTTGTAATCCATCTTCTCTGAGGAACAATTTCAGTTTCCTTTCAAGTATCCACATAGTTCCCCTATGTTCTAGGGAAAGAGAGCACTAATCCTCACTCTACAGTTGGCTAACAGGTTGAAAATTTCTTTTTTGGTGTCTGATTCAGGGAGTGGGTAATTAAGAAAATGAGATTTTTTACTTTCATATCGTATTTGATGTGACTTTACTCTTCGATCCACCTAGCATAAAATATGGACTAACATAATGTCTACCTAAAAAATAAAATATAGATATACACATATATATATGTATATATATAGTAAACTTCAGTTGTAATAATGAATGGGAAGAGAAAAGTAGGTAATGAGTAAAACACATAACATGCGTGTCTGGGTTCATCTTTTGTTCTGGTTACATTGCATATACTGATTATAAATCTATTATATCATAGAGACTCATGTTAATCATTTTGTTTTTTTAAAATATATAGAAATCTAGTGCAGAATTAGAAAGAATGTTGCCCCAGATAGTTATGTGACGCAGAAAGTTTTAGTATTAATTATTTACTTTAAATTCAAGATTCAATATTTCATGACACCATAGAAATATAAAATATCGTGAAAGTGCTTTCTTTTCCATTCTCTAGAAAAGAAAAGGAGGGAAATGGTTAGTGTGATTAATTTTTCTTATAAATTCCACAATTAATAAAGCTATGCTTGTTAGTTATTTCACAATTCTATCAAATAGTTGCTATTTTTTATCTCATTAGTATAAGCGAGAGAAATGAGATTTTAAAAAGTACCTTTCCTGAAATCACCTAAATAATGAGGAAAACAAAAAAAGCTAGAAGTCAAATTTTCAGCCTAGATTCCAGAAAACAAGGTAGTTTCTAAATTGTACACACAATTGTGTCAGTTTTATAGATTGTTAAAATAGAAAACCAAGTAGATAATGTGAGTGAAATAGTTGAAAACAGTTCTCGAAAATTCAGGTAAAGTATTTAAAATTACTGTATATTTTCAATTTAAGAGAAAATGCTTACTATTATGTTTACTTTTTATAAGAATATGTTTAAAAAAGAAACAGAATTTAGAAATCTAAAACAAAATTACTTCAACGGTTTCCAATCAAACAACAATTTTTAGGAGTTGACTGAGCTGTTAAAGACCTGTTCTTCCATATTAAGCCATCATATGCAAAAAAGATACAAGTAAATTAATTACAATCACTTCATATTGAAATTTAACATGCCACATCTTTAAAAACAGGCTTACTTGTTGTTTTCTTTATGGAATAATTTGACCCTTAAAAGCTATTCACTATAAGTATATAAGTATTTTATACTTGTTATGTCATTTAATTACATTTTTAGAACAGAAAATAAGTGTACATTTTTATGAGAAATTTATAAACTCTGAATTAATAAATTTTCCCATAGGCATCTATTTAAAAAAGAAAGAAGAGGATAGACCCCCCAAAGTGCCAAAACTTCACAGGGAATGCTAAAATATGGTGATGTAAGGAAATTCAATAATGAACCTCTTCTCTATGTAATCATTTAATTCACAGATGGTTAGGGTAGACAAACCAATTGTTAATTACTAACTTAGTTGCATTCAAAGCCCAGTTTAATACGATTTGGCCTTAAATAACTCACACTCAAATAGGGAGAGCAATTAAAAATAGTAAAAACAGTAACAACATAAAACAATACAAATTTGAAATCTACTGTGTTAAGTAGCCCATAAGCAAATGACTAAAATAAACGTAAAAGGAAAAAGGATGAATTATTAACTACAGGAAGCTTGTGAAAGTAGGTTTCTATGTGACATTGGGAAAATGGTAAAAGAATCACACAACTACTTTCTAGACCAGAGATACCAGCCCTGAGTTGTATACCAGAAGTAAAGGACCTTCTGGAGTAAATATGGCTAACCAATGGCTTTCCAACATTGAGAAAATAAGGTGGGAAAAATAGTAGGTTTAAAACAAGCATGGTGACATAACTACACATAATTATAATGAAGAAAGATTTGATATAATACTTTAAAGAGTAAGAAAATAAGAGTACAAACATCATTTATAAAGCTCCTCAGGGATGATGTATAATACAGAGGTTACTTAATCAACTTGAAACATTTATTCCTATTTCCTCACTATTTATAAATTAAAACCTTATCAATTTAAACACCTGTAAATGATTGTTTCTTCTAGGAATACTTGAGACTCAGTGTGCTACCTATTCTGCATTACTTTTTGCAGTTCTGATGAGTATATTCTTAGACACACTACATCATGTACCAAGGGTGCCAAAAAATGTGTACACATTTTTAAAAAGGAAAAAAAACTGCTTTAAAATTGTAATACTCAATATGTACCAATAACATTTATTATCTTGTATGTTGTATTTTGTATCTCTTATAATTGCAAAAGTCAAACGTGACTTGATTATTACAATTTTATAACAGCTTTTTTTTTCCTTTCTTATAATGTATATACCTTTTTTGGCACCATCTGTATAAAATATATAATTACAAAGATGTTAGCCAGAGACAATAAATGTTATTAGACTAGTAAGTAAGGCATTTTGTGGGCAATGAGCTCAATTGTCACATTAAAAATGTCTTCATAAGGTCTTTGCTAAAAATATATTTTAACATTTAAATAGAAATTCAAGTCATTTCTA
Organism: Perodicticus potto; assembly: GCA_963574655.1. NCBI lineage: Eukaryota > Metazoa > Chordata > Mammalia > Primates > Lorisidae > Perodicticus > Perodicticus potto. The sequence goes on along the minus strand of CAUYRH010063210.1, from coordinate 3,382 downwards.
CTTGTTTACCCCAAATTTAAGATGTTAAAAATAGTAAGTTAAAATGTGTTCTAACCTCACCTGAAATCATTTTTTTAAGGAAAAAAGACAACACATTTTTTTCTAAACCTTTCTCCCATGCTCATTTTATTTTAATAGTGACAGTTAAAGTGCACATTTCCTAACCTTCATTCAAGTATGTTTCCTTTTCCTCCTTTTTCATACCTCCCACTGATAAATAAATGCACCCTTCTACTATAGTTTAACAAGATAATGAGGCTGTTCCACTGGGCACCACAGCCATTTGAACACTTGTGTCACCAGCAAGCACAATAAAAATTCTGTCAAAATGTATTAAGTGTTGTATTGCTTTTCCAAAAGTACATTCTTGTTTGCTTCGAAAAGTAAATGGAGACCAATTTATGAAATTAGAAAAGAGATCTCAGCACCCAGGCTGGTTTTTATAGTATTTCAGATGTTTTTGGTATTGCTTTGGTTGATATTGAAAATTCAAATAAAATGCATTTCTATCTTTCCTGTGTCAAATGAACCTTTTTGCCATTATTATAACATATTTCTAGTTGTTAGTATTAGATTGTGTGTGCTTCAATGCATTTTATTTACAACCATCTAATCATATTAGAAAATGAGCACAGTGACGCTTACATAAGTGCTGAAAATAAAACATGAAAACTTTACAGTGGATTGCCTTTCCAGCATGTTTTACGAAACACATAAGAACAACAAAAAAGAACATAATACAGTTTCTGATCAATGAGAAAAGCTCTAAACAAATAATTGTATCATGCATCAAAGTCTGTTAATGTTTTAAAAATGAAAATCCACATATAAGAATATTAAACTTCTTAGCCCAGGAAGTAATTTTCTTTCACGAATTACTGTTACAAACCCTGAAGGAATATGCATTGGACATGAAAACTTACATCCATTCTTCCATTAGATTATTTAATGTCCTGTTGATAAGAAAATTCTAATAGAAGAAGTAACTTACTGTCCTGCGAAATTTCTTAAGCACTGATAATCTAAAACATTTTATACACATCATACATTGAATATAATTAAGTTTTCCCTCTAAAAGTCATCTTTTTTCCTTCTACTATATGTATATATATACTAAAAGTGCATATGTATGTTTGAACATGTTACTTTATGTTGTGCCCTTTAGTTATTCCATGATATTCTCAAACCTGATCCTTACTGTGCAATCAGATATCATACCAACTATAGATAATTTGTCTTCAAAAGGTAATATGCTTGGGTTTTAACTTTTACTATATTTACTCACATATTATTACTTTGTTTTAGCATTAGCTTCAAATTGCTTGCTCTTTCTCCCTTAACCCTAATGCTGCTATTTATATTTGTTGTGCTTGAAATAAAATTATGCTATTGATTTGCCTTATCTGCTATTTTTCCTTCTGTTTCTTCCCAATGAGCTTAGCTTTTACTACAGCAGAAAAGTTGGCGCAAACTTATAAAGTATTGACCACTTCAGATCCCTGAAAACTGTGTTTTCCATTATTCTTTTTCCATACCACCTGTGTAGGTTTTAATCTATTTTATAAGTTATAGAGCTATGAATCTCAATGCAGGGAGTAATACAGATAAAACTTAAGGGCAGTGACTGAAAATATTGTTTTGAAACTTATTTTAAGTGCTAAATATAGCAGAATTCCTAATGACTTATCAAAGGTATTCTTAGCAATTGTGACTTTTCCCCCCTCATAATGTTGAAACTCTCTTTCTTTTTCTCACAAAAGAATGTACCTTATTGAAGAAAACAACAGGCCAAGAACCACTTGAACAGAAAGTTTTTCAGGAGTTTTCAAACATGAATTTCTATTATCTCAGGTTAATATTTTTTATGATAAAGCCCCAAAATAAAATGAGTGCTGAGAAAACACACAAAAAAATTTTAAACACATTAAATGAAAAATAATACATCTTTCATATTTCATGTATTTTAATGAAGTGTTGGCCTTAAGAAATTAACATGAACTGGCAGTAACTAGCTTCAAGACAAAATGAGGAACATTAAACAGAATATATTTCAAAATTATAATAATCCACAAATATCAATAGCGTAAAATCGGCATGTATCTATGTGCATAAATTTGGATCCTTTCTTGTTACTCTCTAATAATGGGCCCTTCCCATAACCAAAGAGTCTGCTCCCCACGGTGCTTTGAACTTGTCACTCTTATCTGTAGAAGCAGCTGCTGTCTTTTGTGTATGATTCTAATTCAATATCACAATGGGTTCCTTTTCTAGGATCTTAGAAGAGCGCCTGATTAAAAGTGACTATCATGATTTATTCAATAATTACGTAATGAGTCTGGAGAACGTGCAGAAATATCATGAAAGAAACACAGATGTGCTTTTGTACTCTTTAGTGTTTATAATCTAATAGTGGTAGATAAAATAATGTTTAAAAAGTTACCAAACAAAGCATCAAAAGCTAGCTGCCATGTGAATATCGGCAATAATAAGCGACATAGATTTTAGAGAAATGAGCAAATTGAACAATTATGCCCGGGAAGAATGTTCAGGATATTGTCATAGGGACCTGAAATAAAAATGATAGATAGATTGTTTTGGTGGGTAACAGTTGCAAAAGGGAGATGGCATTTAATTCAAAGATAGTAACATAATTCCTTTAACTTAAATTATTGATAACTTTGGAAGGTTAGTGGCTAATGCTTAAAAAAGAATTCTACAGCTTGAAAGTTCTTGTGACATATAAAAAAAGAAGAGAAAATTCTAGATATCTCACGTGATGTTGATTATAAAGCTAGTTAGTAAGCTGTAAGCTAGTTAGTGGACTCTGGATGACCTAACGTGTATGGTTCTGTCCACTACCAACTGCCTTCAGACTAAATGGTACAATCACTATGTTTTTGTTAAGATTTCGTAACAACTTTTAGTTATATAAACATGTTAAATGACTTATGCTTTTGTCTCCTTTCTTGGGCAATATCAAAATAGATTCATTTTTCTAAAATGTCAGTCAGTAGACAGCAATGAATAAGAAGAATAAAACTAATTCATTCAATTAATAGGTGCTGTTCTTACACTTCTTAGGAACTGTGTGGCCTTAGGCAAGCCTATAAAGTGAAGATGGAAAGATCAACCTGTGTCATTTCTCCATTCCTGTGATAGTTCATGCAGAAGAATGGTTTCCAGTTCTTTTCAAGTTGTCACAAAAGATACTATATTGCCAATTTTTTTTTCTTTATGGCTGTGATGCCGGAATGTCAGGCTCTTGGTCTCGGCGATTCGAAGAAGGAATCGACGGACCACAAGAGTAGTGGTAAGTCAGAATTTATTTACAAGAAAGGAAAATTAGAAGTATAAGAAAAACCAGACCTCCAGGCAAAGAGGA
>CAUYRH010063208.1:0-30409 GCA_963574655.1 Perodicticus potto | reverse complement strand
ATTATGAATTGGGCTGCAATGAACATTCTGGTACATTGTTATAATGTGATTTTTGGTCTTCTGAGTATATACCTAGTAAAGGAATAATAGGATCAAATGGCAGGTCAAAACAGCATGGTACTGGCACAAAAACAGAGAGGTAGATGTTTGGAACAGAATAGAGAACCAAGAGATGAATCCAGCTACTTACCATTACTTGATCTTTGATAAGCCAATTAAAAACATTCAGTGCAGAAAAGACTCCCTATTTAACAAATGGTGCTGGGTGAACTGGCTGGCAACCTGTAGAAGACTGAAACTGGACCCACACCTCTCACCAGTCTTTAATTTTAATAAAGTTCAATTTAGTAGTCTGTCTTTCTTTTAGGGTTACTTATTTTTGCAGACTTCTAAGAAATCAGTTTCTATCTAGAGTTTGAGTATATGCTTACTTCTCTTAAGGAAGATAAATAGTATTGGCTTTGCTTCTCTGTCCATGGTCCATCTTAAATTTATTTTCATGTTTGATTAGAAAAGTATTGGAGCTTTCCCCCTCCTCTTTGTTGAGTGAATTCTTTTCCCTGTTAAATTCTGGGAATGATGTTTTTGAAAATAAATTGATCCAAATATGTAAGTCTACTTACGGATTTTCTCAATCTATTCTATCTATTTCTTTGTTTCTCCTCAGGCCAATATTATACTATGTTTATTGCTATAACCCTACAGTAAATGTAGAAATCAAATAGTATGAATTTTATAATTTTTCCTGTTTTAAGATTATTCTGTTTTCTACTTTGCTTTTCCAGATAAATTTCAGAGTAAATTTTCGATTTTTGAAGAACTTGTGTGACTTTTGTTATGCTATTCTGCTCAAGGAATTTGTCATTTCTCCATTTATAAAATATGCTTATAATATGCTGTTATTATCTCTTTGATATCTGTAAGATCTATACTTTTTGTACCATCTTCCATGCCCAAGTTTCTTTGCATTTATCCTGCTTCAGATTTGCTGGGATTTTTAGATCTATGGGCATAAAATTTTGGACATTCTGACAATTATACCTTGAAATATTTTCTCTGTCATATTCTTTTTATCTTCTCCTTTGGATCTTCGATTATGCATAAATGCTAGACACTTGATATTATTTCACATGCTATTAAGGCTCTTCCTTCTTGTCAAATTTTCTTTCACTTATTCTTCAACTTGTATTATTCCCATACATTGATCTCAAGTTTGAATAATTATGCAATAATTACATTTAATAAAATTAATTAAACTTGTTAGTTTTAAAATTTCCAAAAATTTCTTTTCTGAATAGTTTTCATTTTTCTGCTGAGATTCCCTATCTTTTCAATCATTATGACTATCTTTCCTTTTACAATTTTTTAGTTTTTTATTAAATCATAACTGTGTACAATGATGCATTTATGGGGTTCAGTGTACTGATTTGACATATATTGAACTGATTATATTGAACCTTAACACATCCGTCACCTCCCTTACTTATTTTTTGTGGTAAGACAATTATACCCTTTTCTTAATAGTTTTGAAATGTACCATTGCATTATGCACATTAGGTAAGGTCCCCCCCAAATGCCCTCCCTCTTCCCACCTACCCCCTTCCCTGCCCTCTCTCTCCTCTTTCCTTCTACTATCTGGACTATAGTTATGTTTTACCATTCATATAAATGTATAGGTGATTATATATTGATTTCATAGTAGTATTGAGTACATTGGGTACTTTTTTCCCATTCTTGAGGTACCTTACTAAGAAGAATATGTTCCAGCTCCATCCAGGTAAACATAAAAGATGTAAAGTCTCCATATACTGCTGTATAGTAGTCCATGAGATATATATATACATATATATCTCATAAATTGTTAATACATTCATGGGACGATGGGCACTTGGGCTGTTTCCATGTTTTGGCAATTATGAATTGGGTTGCAATAAACATTCTGGTGCAAATGTCTTTGTTTTAAAATAATTTCTTATCATCTTGGTATATACCTAGCAGAGGAATTGCAGGATCGAACGGTAGGTCTACTTTTAGTTCCTTGAGTATTCTCCAAACTTCTTTCCAAAAAGGTTGTATTAGCTTGCATTCCCACCAGAAGTGTGGAAGTGTTCCCTTCTCTCCACATCCACACCAACGTCTGTAGTTTTGGGATTTTGTTGTGTGGGCTAGTCTTACTGGAGTTAGATGATATCTCAAAGTGGTTTTGATTTGAATTTCTCTGATGATTAAAGATGATGAGCACATTTTCACGTGTTTGTAGGCCATGCACCTGTCTTTTTGAGAGAAGTTTCTGATCAAGTCTCTTGCCCACATAAAAATGGGGTTATTTGTTCTTTTCTTATTGATTAGTTTGAGTTCTCAGTGGATTCTAGAATATACTTAGGTGCTTTAAATTTCTTTCCTACTAATTCCAATGTCTAGGTCATCTTGGGATCAGTATCTATTGACTTATTATTTTTTTATAGATTATGGTTCACATTTTATTGCTTCCTTACAGGCTTGGGTGTTTTTTAAGTAAGTGATGGACTTTAAATTTATATCATGTTGTCTTCTTTTAAAGGGTGTTAAATTCTGTTTAGGGGTTACTAAATTACTGGAAGATCCTCTCAACTTTCCAGGTTTGGTTTTTCACTTTGGTAAGCATTATTTGTGTTCATTTTGTCCTTATCCTAAGGATTGATCCAGGATTTGGGTTTAGTCCTTACTGCTAAAGTTTGGCCTTTCTGAAATTGGTCCTTGAAGTCTTAAACTGAATACTTGAGATGCTCAGCAAACCCTCTCTATTCGGAATGGACCTGAAGTCCAGTAGCCCTCAGCAATCTGTGACCTCTACAATTTCCCTTCAATTTTCAGGTCCAGTAGCTGCTCCCTGTTAGGCTTTGTACAACTTGCTCTGTGCATAAGCAATGGGAACCCCCAGATATATGTGTCACCTATGTTTCTTGCAGCTCCCATTTCTCTGGTATTCTGTTAAACAAACATGAACTCTGCCTCCTTAGTTTAGCAATACTATTTCACCCAGCCTCCACTTCTCAGTGTTGAAGTTGAGAAAGAGATCCCAAGCAGAATGCCAGGACAAATACCAGGTTTATCTTGGGTGCTTTCCTTTTCTTCAGAATTATAGTCCAGTGCTGACTGATGTCCAATGCCTGAAAATATTCACTTTACACACTTTGTACAGTTGTATTATGGTTTGGGTAAGAAAGATAAATTTGAATTAGTTATCCCATCATGACCAGAGCCAGACTTACTTTGATGCCTTGACCTAACATTGTCTTGCTGTGTGACTTTGGACAAGTTAATTTATCTCTTGTGCTTTCAGTTTGTTTATTTACAAATGGGGATTGGAACACTTAGGCCACAAGTTCAATGGCAATGGTGACCTTGCCTATTTTGCTCATTTCTGAATCTCAATGCTTAATGCCATGCCTAGATGAAAACATTCAACAAATATTTATTGTTTAACTGTATTCATTTTTTACTTTACTCACTCATTCAAGAAATACTACTTAATAAATATGTTTCACAGAAGTGTTGCAAAGAACATGTTAAGCATGATAATTCATGTAATGTGTCCACTACAGAATTTGGTTCAGAGTAAGAACACAGGGCATTATAGATATTTAAAAGAAGTGATCACAGATTATAACTATATTTTAAGATCTTAAGGTCCACATATATTTTATTCAAGGAGGAAAAGTGAGCAATATTTTTTTTTTTAAGTGCAAACATGCCTCCTGTTAGAACTTCGTGGAATAGTCTTTGGTTGACACTACTGATCTGAAAGAATTGAGGATGCGGTCAGCTCATTTTCATGACTGATCCTGTCCCTGCAGACCATGAGCCCTGTGCTCCCAGTTTGTTAGGCAGAGCACTGACTGACTGTTTAGCTGGTCAGTGGGGGTTAGGGCTAGGATGGGGTGAGCAGGGTGGCTGAGCTTATTTATCAGAATCTCTGCAGAAGTCCCTAAGGATGGGTGTCATTGCCCATATTAATGAGTCTATGCATTCAAAAGAGCTTGTAAACTAGCCATGATTTCTGGGCCAGCACGAACTACAGCTGCAGTGGGGAGGGTGGAAGAGAGGGCAGCAGCAGGAAGCCAGATGTATGAAGCTCTGGGTTAGTGCACCAGCCTGTTATCTGGCACTGCGATAGCCACCTGACTAGCGGTCCCTTAAATACATTCCACGTTACTTCCCAAAGTGTCTCTCTCATCTGTGACCTCAGGTGATCTTCACTCCTTAATGGATGAAGGGCAGGATGGTGTGTTACAATTTTATAGAGAAGAAGCAGAGACAACATGACGTGGCCATAGCCATGCAGCCAGGAAATGTGGAAGCCTGCTCTGGAATCGTGCAAGAGGGCAAGTATTTTTTCTGTGGTTTAGAAATAATGTTTTTCCATTCCTTTACCTAAGCGGTGCTCATTTCAGGGACCAGTGTAAAGAACGAGGCTAATGCCTACGAAGATAGCAGGCTTTCTGCCTCTACACAGAATCTGAGTACTTCAGAGCTCAGTGGAGCCTCAGATATCAACAAGCACAGCTTCCCACATCCAGAGATGCTTAAATAGAATCTCAGGATAGTTGAGCCACTCACTGAAGCTCACGAGCATGTCCTTAGCACAACTGGCCCAGGGACTTACGTACCCTGATGTCCTATGACTCATTTTTTCCTCACTCCATGTTGCGTTTGTAGATGCCTCCCTGGCCTCTGGATTCATGAAATCAAAGAGAATAGGACAATGACAGCTTTGCAGCTTAGGTAGAGCGAAGGCCCTGATGCCACTAAGAGACTGAGGGTAAATTTGACAAGTCGCCATCAAAGAGCACCTTTGTAAAGAAGGCTCCCAAACAGTACCACAGTTTTGTTAGTTTCTCTAACCTTAAGCTGAGTCAAACTATATTGATCAAAGCCAGTTGGGAAATGAATTACTGAGGCTGATCTATAAAGAAATTCAATCTGGGATGGAGCAAACCAGCATCAGGATTCCTTATTAGGCTCTCTGCACCACAAACTAAATAAACCAAACAAACAGACATGCACACAAAGGGCAACCTTTTTCATGGAATGAAAATGACATTGTGGTTGGAAAATATGGGCCTAGCTAATACAATCGTAATTGACCATTTTTTAATAACCAGCAAATCGATCTCCCACTAACAATACTTCCACGAAATGAGAATAAAAAGTATTATCAGAGAGAGGGAGGCAAGTGAAATGGAGCCTTTAGATGGATTTTTTCAGTATCCCTAAGATGAGAGTGTGATTCTGTCAGAAACTTCAATCTACAAATAATCCAAAATGATTACCTCATTTAATTAGGAAAAAGAAAGTGTGTGGGGGGAGAGGGAATCTTCTGGGTGAGAGAAAACCAGCAAAGAGATCGAGCCCTCAATTTCAAAAATTGCTTAGTAAAAGCAATTTCAATTGCTGCCTTTGTTATAGAAGATTAAAGGTAGTTATTTCCTTGTGTACCTCACTTAACACAATCAATATGTTCCTGAATAGTTACGTGCAAATCAAATTTTTGTAAATCAAATCCAATTTTAAATTCCCTCAGAGAGCTTACCATTTCAAGGAACCTTTGGAGAATCTTTTTGTAAGGCCTAAAACAATCCCCTAATGTATTGGATTTGTAGGTTTAAATTTTTATAGTAACTAATTGGATAAATAGAACTTTGTCCCTCTCTCCTGTTTTTAGCAGAACTGCTTGAAAATGAAATGCTAATGAGATGAGACAATTAACACAATGCAATAACCAGTGGGACCTCCTGTGATAGGTGAATAAATGCTGAAATCATTTACCTCTTGTACTTTCTAAGTTCGAAGCTGTAACATTGAGTGATGATGACTTGTGTTTGATGTTAGGACAATGAGACTCTAAGAGAGAATCAAAGAGTTGCTTGGAAGGAGCTCTGAGAAGTATCTCGTCCAAACTTCACAGCAGAGCTTTCTCTGTGTAGCATTCCAGAATGATGACTTTCATAGGCTCTGCTTAGATACTACTTGGATGTGCTAGAACATCCATTTATGAACTTATCCATTAAGTATTTACCGAGTTTAACCATGTGGGTAACTAGGTTCTGGGGAAATGGGGAGAGAACTAGACACATTATAAAGACACTATAAAAGTGTGTACCTTGACAGAATGTAATCTACCTGGGAAAGCAAATAGTAGCCAAATAGTGGCTAGATGTACATAACAGGTACATTCCAGTTAATAAATGCTATGAAGATTGAACACAGGATGCTATAAAAGTTGTCTTTGGGGACTAGGACAACAGGGAGACATGGGAGGACACCATGGGTAGGATTGACACAATTCAGCTTCTGTTGTGAAAATATCACTCTGGCTACTATGTGAAAAATTGGCTAGAGTAGGGCAAGAATGGAAATGGATAGCTTTGCAGGTCAGCTTTCCTGGTGGCTTTGACCAAGGGGCTAGCAGTGGAGGTGGGAAAAAATAAGATAATCCTGAGAATCTATTGGAAATAGAATTAATAGGACTGAGTAACTGGATATCGGTTTCAAGATAGAGAAAAGCAAAGAGTCAAAGACAGCCTATGAATTTCTTAACAGGGTGAATGGTGAAATAGTCATGTGATCAGCTGAAGGGGAGAGCATTGGAGAAAGATCAGACCCCCAAAAAGAAACTTGACACATGCAATTAATTCTGGGCATGTTGATCCAGCAGTGGCATCAGTGGAGATGTTCAGTACCTGACTTTGGTCATCCTTCAGGAAAGCCAGCTCAGGATAGTTCTCCAGCACTGAGGGGGGGGGGAGGTTCAGGACACAGCTTCAGGGTCTAGGGGAACAAAGGCCTAAGGGGACTTATATATGAGATAAGTCACCAAAACTATAACTGGAACATATGACTTAGGCAGAGACTGAGTGATAAGAATGGGTCATAGGGGTGCAGCAAGAGCTTAATTACTATGAGTTTTCATGGACCACTGAGATAATAAGAGAAGTAACCAGGAGAGTCTTCTGACTTTTGATGTCAACTAGCATCATATTTGGAGGCAATGTGGTATCAACTTCAGTGTTCAAGAGTAAACTTCTATACAAATGTTTAAATCCTAAATTTATTTGACCACCATAGAGAGGTATACAACATACCAGGCAGGTGCAACGGTTGATAGAACCTCTCAGTTATGCTGCATTATGCAGCTGGTGAGTTTGTCTGGAGAGAAGACAAAGGAGCTCTGGGGTTAGTTCTGTCTTGTTTATCAACTCTCCAGATTCCCTTATGTTTACATCCTGGTGTATCTTCTGCTAGTCCCCTAAAAGGGGCTTATGTACATAGATGGGATTAGTCATAGGCCCCTGGGCATAAGCTGGGCGAGGAGGAATGCAAAGAGTCCATGGAGAGAGATCTGGACAGGCAGCTGAAGGAATGCAAAGAGTCCAGGGAGAGAGACTATACATGGGGCTGAAGGGACTCAGAGAGTCCATGAAGAGAGACTGGACATGGGGCTGAAGGAACACAAAGAGTCCATGAAGAGAGACTGGACACGGGGCTGAAGGAACACAAGAGTCCATGGAGAGAGACTGGACATGGGGCTGAAGAAAAGTAGAGTCCATGGAAAGAGACTGGACACGCGGCTGCAGAAATGCAGAGAGTATGTGGAGAGCAACCTGTTATCAGATGACATCAGTTGAGTCCTCCGTCTGACTCTTTCTCAAGTAAATCTACTCTTGCTTTTCAGTTTACATAGCCTCATACATTCTATTTTTATTTTTTTGCCTGAACAGGTTTGAATTGGAGATTTTTTCACTTCACACTAAAAACTTCTGGCCAATGGTGTGTATGTGACTCACATACTCCAACTGCTTTCGTGTGCTCGTCTCCTGGAACTCTTCTTGTCTAACTTCCAGAGGGGGATTACAGGTCAGGTGGCCACTCTGAAGCTGGCAGTTTCAGAGGGTGGGTTACTGGGATTGGCATTCCCAGCAGAATGACCTGCAATGGGAAAAACTTGTCGACAAAACAAGAGGAAAGGTGCAATTGTCAGAATTTTGGCAATAAAGAAATACCAGGCCAGACACGGTAGCTCACACCTATAATCCCAGCACTTTGGGAGGCTGAGAAGGGTGGATCACCGAGCTCACGAGTTTGAAACCAGCCTGAGCTTGAGCAAGACCCCGTCCCTAAAACACCTAGGTGCTGTGGCAGGAGCCTGTAGGCCCAGCTACTCGGGAGGCTGAGGCAAGAGAATGGCTTGAGCCCAATAGTTAGAGGTTGCTGTGAGCTATGATGCCAGGGCACTCTACCGAGGGCGACAAACTAAGACTCTGTCTCAAAAAATAAAATAAAAAATGAAATAAAATAAAGAAATACCAAGCAGATGTCCTTTCCTAGTCAGGATAGATGGGCTCTATCTGAAGGAAGGAGAGATTATTTTCAAACAGTGTGCGTCTTCCCTAGAGACGGGAGCACCAAGATTGTGCAGGCTGTCTAATTAAAGAGAACACAAGATACTGCCTCCAAATTAAAGATTTTTCCAGGAGCCAAAAGATTCTGTATGGGGGATATAAAATGTGGAAAAAATTATTTAGGTAGATTTAAAATGGCTAAGGTAGACTTTTGAGTTAGTGGTCTGATCTACAGAAAGAAAGACCCCCTAGACATTTGGGTATCTCCATTCAAAGTCCTACAACAACCTGAACTAAGCCACAAAACCAGAGATGTGCCAGCTGAGTATCTAAGTTTTGCTAGACTTTCCCAGAACCCTTCAACTGGACACAGGATTGGTTCTCGAGGCTGGCGTCAGGCTTCTGCTCATGGTTAGGCTGAGGAAGGTGGCCCCACAGCCATTTGCCATGGGGAAGAGAAGGAAGGCAGAGGGTTATATCCAGGCAATAACTGGGGGAGAAAATAGGAAACCAGCATCTTAGAGTCCAAAACCACAGTTCACTCACTGCTTTGGAAAGCTCGTCAGACTGGTGCTCTTCCTCTTTGTGGTCATCCTTTGTGTGTTGTTAATTGAGAAGAATGAAAAAAAAATAATATTGTGTCAAAACGAGCACCAAAGTCAGATTCTTCCATGTGTGTGTCTCCTTTCCTTTCCGCCACTTGTCTTTTATCACATCTTACCAGAGCTATTTCTGTCTATGGGGAGTTAGCAGGAAGATCACATATTGTACAGAGAGCGGGGTGTTAAATTTATGCAAAGAAAAGAAATGTGTTATGGCAAAAATTATTTATTGCATGGCGTTTCCCTTGAGGGTTAGTCTCTTGTTAGAGCTTTAAGGACAGCAGCTCTATATTTGTCACATGGCAGAGTCACTTTCCTGCCTGCTTCCCACTGTCAGTGCCAAGAGCATTTATGTAAAGTCGTGATACAAACCTGCTACCTTTGGGAGGCACGATCTGGTCCAACACGAAGTGTCTTGCCTCATAGCCTTTTGCGTTCTGAAAGGAGTGAGTCCTCAGCCTGTGAGAAGGAGAAAAGGTGTTGGTTGTCCTGGAATTGGGCCATTTCATGGCAAGACAGCTAGTTTAATAGTGGCACATTTTATTGCACTCTGAATAAAAGTGCCATAAAAGGCGACATGTTGTAGGTTAGCACCAAGAGTCCATCAGGCCTAAGACTGAGTTCTGCTTTCACCAAGTACTAGCCATGGGCCTCAGAAAGAGTTAGTTGGCAGCTCTGAGTGTTCATCTTCTTGGTTGTGCAACGGCAACATTACCCTTTACATTGTGTTGTGAGAAATAAGTGAAAGAAAGTATGTGCTCAATGGTAGGGGCTAAAAGAGTATCAGTCTTATACCTTTTAAAAAATAAAATTAAATATGAGTTCAGCATTTCCTCAAGAAGATCCATTACCTGGATGGTCCATATGATCCTAGGACAAGGATGACAAATGCGTGGTCTATGTAGCATAGCTTCCTCTTGTGTTTTATCAGACGTGGCTTATTGATTATATGACTCTTTCTTAAGGGTCCCTCCAGATCCTTCTCAATGCTGTGCACAGAGGGGTCACTTATAAAATATCAGAGTTGATGTATAATGTAAAATGATGTTTCCATCTGTGATCCAGACCCTGTCTGTAAATTACTCTGTTGATTATTGCACCCAGAATATCCAGATGGTTTTAATGCACATTAAATTCACAAATGGGCCTCCAGGTGCTTGGAGGACATAGAACTTTTGAAAGATGTGCCAACATATCCTTATTTTTGATTCAAATGTTGTGTCACAGAGTTTCTATCTTGCTTTTGGACATTTATGTCCCACAGCATATGTTGTGAAAGGGGGAAAGGTCTCATCTTCAGCTCCTCATACGTACCCAGGGAACAGAGCTATCCTGGGAGGCAGTGAGTGCCTCAGAGGTCGAGAGCTGAGCTCAATAGTCGGGCAGTCTCTGCCATGTGCCAGCTGTGTCAATTTGGTTAAATTAACTAAGCCTACTGGGCCTCAGTTTCCCCATCTGTACAGCGAGTATAATAATACCCATCCCCAGGGCTGTTGTGATGACATCAGAAAAGTGCTGAGCAGAGCCACAGGCTGAAATATTCACCAGTCACTATTAATCATTAATATTCACCTTAACTAAGCATATCCAAAAAAGGGAGATCCCAAGAGGCTCAAAATTATGTCACAGAAGAAACTGAGAACTGGAGAAGCTGGGAGGACAAGGCTGGGGAGCATACAGTCTTCACATACTTCTGGCAGAGGGATCCGGCTGTGTGGTTAACTGCATTTGCAGTTCCCAAACCTTGGCTGCCCTGTGTTTGGAAGGCCCACGCCTTCTCATCCACTCTGATAATCCCCTGGGCACGTGACTTGTCCTGACCAGTGAAATGGAAGAGGAAGGAGTGATTGCCACAACTGAGCTCAAATAACTCGCTGTGCTTCCTCCATTCACTTTTCTTTTGGCTAAGAGATCAAGATGTTTCATCAGGGTGTGCCCTGAAATGAAGATCTAAGAGTAGGGCGACCGCTCTCCTGGAGCCAACATGCACATTTCTTACTGCAGCACAAGTTAACCATTTTATTTAACCATTAAGACATTTTCCCTGTAACCTTATAGGGTGAAGTGAGTACCAATGCGTAGTTGGTGAAGCACTTTCTTTTAATATAGTGAAGAACTTTCTGTCAATAAAAATTGTGTAATAATGGAGAAAGCTGCCTGTGTCTTAGCGAATTTCTTAACTTACTTCTTCCTAAAATCGAATAACAGTAGAAACATTCAAACAAAGCTGAATTATCATGTGTCTCCAATTTTGGGCAGGAATGTGACACACGCAGAGGCTTTTGAAGGTTAATGGTTCTTAGTTTGGGGGAGAAATGTATTGTGGAGTCAAGTATTGTCTTTATTGCAGACTTATCAGAAAGTTTCCTATTTCCTGTACCTATACAAAAAGATGGGCACCACGTAGTGTTTTCCAAATTTGTTTGATCACAGAACCCTCCTCACTCCTACCATGCATCCCCCCTGCCAAACAAAAAAATTTTATGTGACAAATATTTTTTAAAACACATTTTAGAAAATGCTAGTTTGATGGCTTCATGATTGTATTGAATTTGAACGAGGTAAAATTTCCACTGTAAGAGTCCCATAAATTACATATAAATTTTTTGTTTGTTTGTTGTTTTATTGAGAGAGGATCTCACTCCGTTTCCCAGGCTAGAGTTCTGTGACTTCAGCCTGGCTCACAGCAACCTGAAACTCCTGAGTTCAAGTGATTCTCCAGCCTCAGCTTCCCAAGTAGCTAGGACTGTAGGTGCCCACCACAATGCCTAGCTAATTTTTCTATTTTTAGTAGAGATGGAGTCTCACTCTCACTCAAGCTGGTCTCCAACTCCTAAGTTCAAGTGATCCTTTTACCTCGGACTCCCAGAGAGCTAGGATTACAAGAATGAGCTACCATGCCCAGCCAAATTACTCATAATTTGAGCCCTTAAGGATAATACTGAAGGTTTGCCTGCACAGTGAGGGTTCTGGCCGAAATGAGGAGTTTTGCCTTCAGATTGAGTCTATCTGAACATGGTTTTACGGCTTGCTGGTTGCCTTGCCTTGAGAAGGTCATCTGACACTTTTTGCTCAGCTCTTAGGTTCTAAAAATGTATATAATTTCCCTTCTGGAAAGTTCATAGTTGTATCTCTAAACATTGCTTTTTCCTACACTCTTTATTTTTTACTTGTACAACTCCTACTAGTGAAATGATGGATCTTCTTGTTCTACCCATCAGATCTCTTTGTGCTTCCTTTGTATGTTTTGTGCCTATTTCCTTGTGCTGCATTCTTCAGGTTGATATTCCACTAATTATCTCCTCAGCTGTGTCCAGTCTGACATTCAATTGATTCTTTGGATATGGAATTTCAGAAACTCAATTTTAATGTTTAGTTAAATTTCCTTATCTTTCAAAGTAATCTGGCTTTTTGTTGTGATATCTTAAGGTTACTATTCTGTGTTATTTGTTTCATACTTTATAAAATGGATTAACAAACTGTGGTGTAAGAATAGTATGGAATACTATTCAGTCATAAAAAGTTGGAGATTTTACATCTTTTATATTAACATTGATGGACTTGAAACATTCTTTTAGTAAAGCATCATGACAAAAGAAAAGCAAATATCCAGTGTATTCAATATTAATATGAAGCCAGTAGATGGTCTAATATATACAAGAAAACCTCAATTTAATTCAAGTTTGGGGGAGAGGGGAGGAGGGGACGGAAATGGTGTGCTCCCACTTAATGGACACGATGTAAGGGTATATGGCACACTTTTTGGGTGTGGGATACAACTACAAGAGGGACTCTTCCTAACAAAGGCAAATATTGTAACCTAGTTGTTTGAACCTTCACATTAACCTGAAACAAAAAATAATAATAATTGAAAAAATCTTTAACAGTCCACTTTGGACTGTTGCATTGACCAGATTCTTTTGAGTGCTGGTTCCCTGGTGACCATGATCATTACAACTTCCTGTGATGAATCACTTCCTATTTTTGTTGTTAATACCTCTTCAGTGAGAACTAATTTTCTGTCTTCTGGAAAATTTGTGCATTTGGGGACGTAAATTTATGCTTCTGAGCACTTCGTTTTGGCTTCTATCACGGGATGCAGAGGCATTAAAACCAGGAATTGCTTTTTTAATCTGTATATGAGATTTCTGAACTGTTAATATTGTATAGTTCAGTTTCCAAACCCAACTTGAAAAAGATTTAAGGTTTTTATTTTCCATACAGCCCTGAGTGGAGAGACACTTCTCTGCAGACTCCCAGTATTCATGATTGGAGATTTTCTAATTCTGTTTTCACTAAGATTTTAGGCCTCACGTCCAACTTTCCACCTATCACAGACTTCAGACCCTACCTCCTATGTCTACATGAGATAGGAATCTACATCCATAAACATTTAGGTATTTTTCTGGGTCCACTACTGTCCCCTATTCACTATGGCAGCCACAGCATGAGACTTTCCATTTACCAATCTAGCTTTTGATCCCTTTTTCATTTCTGAACTTGGTCATTTTCTTTCCTTTAAAAACTATGGGCACGTGATATTGCTTTAAATTATAATGCTTTATCTATCATTTTAATTTGTGTTCAGTGTGTATATAGCAACAGGGGTTCTGGATTATTTTGAACTGTCAAGTAGCCAGCACTTGAACAATGTTTATATAAACATATGTGTGTGTGCATATATATATATACTTGTAAAATATACATGTATATAAAATAGTGTCATTCTCTATAAACTTGATATAATAACTTCTACTTCATTGGTCAATATAAAAATAAAATAGACGATGGATCTTATGCATTCAACATAGTGGCCAGCATATATTAAATGCTCAATAAGTATTGGTCATTATTATTTTTATTATTGAAAAAGTATATAGACATTTAAGAAGATTATTATATGTATGTTAGAGGATCCTAAAAGGGACAATGATGAGTCTGTCCCTTCAACAGACATTTCTGGGCTTTGGGATATAGTGGGCTCCTGGGGAAAGTCACTAATGGAGCTTGAAATTTCCCATCTACCCCAGGCAAAAGGCTCTCGAGTTTCAAATCAGAGGGAAACAGAACACAGTCCCCTCTGTGACCTCACAAGGATGCCCTCATAGGCTTAGAGCTCTCCTAAAGAAGACAAAAACAGAGGCTTTCACTTGGCCTTTATCAGGATCTCACTCATTGTATGAAGACAGGAAAAAACTCTAAGGTCCAGTGCTCTGATGGGTCCTTACACCTACACCACAGAGGATTTGGACCATTTCTTTGATAGAGGTATGCATATGGTAATGGTGGCTATAGGAAAGAGAGCAGCTAACATCCATCTAGTCTTTTCCATGTGTGTGCCAAGGTGTGTTCTAACCCCTTTTCATGTATCAACTCATTCACTCCTAATAAGGAATCTAAGTTAGGTACCATTATTACCATGCCTGTTTACAGTTGAGGTAGCTAATTATAGTAATGAGTTGCTTTATCCTGCTTAGAAGCTTAATAATGGTGGCAATATTGGTGGTGTGCAATTAAAAGAAATAGGAACAAGTAAGGTCAACAGGGCAATGACCAACCCCAAGGGTGTGTTAGTGTTAGCCCAGGCATCTCAGCAGAGGAAAAGAATGGATGAATTAAACTTAACTGAGTGCTTTTTATGAACAAAACATTTTGCAAATGAACTGTCTGCTTATAATGCATTATTTAATTAATCCCCTTAATAATGCTACGAGTTAAGAGATTGTTACATCCTTCTGCAGGTGGCTGAGTTATGGGATTCTGTAGGTAGGCTTCCCCTGCCTACTATCTAGTGGGTAGTAAGTGGATTTCCTGTCCTCTCTCTACCCCCAGACTTTAAGCCTCTGAGGGCACGTAGAATATGTACCTGCATAGAGGAACGTAAATGCTCAAGAGAATATGATTCTCCTTCCCAGTTGTCTGCTAGAAAAAGGGATGTTTGAAGGATTTAGGGCCTCAGGATATTGTTACTAGTAAATATGAAGGAATATGGTGGCTGGAAGCATGGAAGGGAGGTAAGGTCCATGGCAGAGAAGAACTGGTAATATTTACGTGTTGTAGGCTCTGGAGTGGTAAGGCTGAGGGGGCTTTTCCTTCTGTGAGCATAGAATCTGGGATGTTGGGAGCTCTGTTTCCCAGAATCCCTGTCCCGTGTGGTTCTGGTTTAGAGCTAGTGCCATAAGGGACTTGCCAGTGGAAGGGAAGCAGTGTTATGACTCTCAGAAGGGTGCTGTGGTCATATGCGGCAATGGATGGGCACAGAGGGGCCTTAGGCCCCAAACCGTCCATGGTCCTACCCCTCTAGCTCACCTTCTCAGCTTCTGAACATTACCCAGGTCGTTGAGTGAAACTCCATAGGCAGCAGTGATACAAATATTGCTGCTTTTTGGAGACAATGGATCCCAGAGGCCTGGCCTGAGCTCCCCACTGTAAGTTCCACCTGAAGGCTCTGACGTGTTCAGGAATTTATATTTCCCAGAAGGTTCTAACTGGTCCACCTGGCTGGTGCTTCAGGGACTTTTCCTGATTCTTCAGCTCCTGGCTTCCAGATGTCTACTTCCCAGTGCCTCCCACGCGTGAGAGGCACTGGGAAGTAATCAAGTCTTCATTTGTACAATACTTGCAGTGACTGTGCTTCCCTGACCAAACCCTGGGAGGATGGCTGGCACACTGTGCCTCACTCCAAGCCATTTTGCACAGGAGCACTCTGTTCTACTGTCCCAGGATCATGCTGAGTTCTTTGCCAACTTGAAGTCATTCCTGTCGATGTTTTCTTTTTCTGAACGCTCTTTAGGATTTTTCCACTGAGAGCAAAAGAATAGCCAGTTGAAGGAAAGAATTTATCCCTTAACAGGGCCCTTCTTAACCCCCTCCCTGTCTAGGGATGTTTCTCCTATTTCCTATCACAGCACAATTTCTTTTCTATCACAGAAGTCCATTTGTGCATTATTCTATTTATATGTGTCTGTTTCCATGCACCCGAATGTGAGATCTGTGAAGACACGTGCAGTTCACCTTTATACAGCGACTAACACAGTGTCTGACATAGATTAGGGCTGTCAGTGTACACTTGTGAGTAAATCAATACATTAGCAGACTTGGGCCACTGAACTGGCTTCCAGTGTCATGTCATATTGTTTTCTTGGTCATGATGATGATGGTGATACTGATGGAGGAACAGGTGGGTAGAACTAGGTCAGAATGTTCTTCTCTTTTGTAACTTGCAGTTTTCATGAGCTGAGCTAAAAAAAATGTTTTACTGACAAAGGTCAAGAATTAAGGAGAAAGGAGCCTAATTACTCTGGATTATAGAGGCAAGATGAATTTGAAGGACCCAAAAACATCTAGTAGAGGTGAGGAAGGACCCAGGGAACCTGGGTACAGAGGAAGAAATAACAGAGGGAAAAACTCCCATAGATCCTATGAAGGAGAAGGGAATTGGGAAAGACAAATGTCTAACAAGGGAGACATAATTCTTCTTAATTTTGCTGCAGGTTGTGCTATGTAATTTTTTTATTCCATAATTCTCAATTAATCCACATTGCTCACTAGTGCTTTGGTACAAGTAGATTCTTTAGGGGCAATGGAACAGCTGTTGATGTCTGCAGCCAGGTGGGTAATGAGATAAACTCAGACACAATACGTGTGGGCAGTGGATTTGAAGGATGGACTTACAACTGACAAAGGGTTACACTCCATAATGCTGTGCACTGGGGAGAAACTTGGAGAAACCTCACACTGAGAAACACAGAGACTTTTGCTCTAATTTGTGCTAAAGAAAGGCAATTGATGAAAGCTTCCCACTGCCTTCCCACCCTACTTACTTTGCTCCTCCAAACCAGAAGAAGCCTGGGAGGTAAGAGTCACCAGATCCCAGTGGTAGGAGTAAGAACCAAAAACTTCTTTTCCCTACCCCTGTTACTGGTGCCCACAACTTCTTGATGTTCCTTCTCAGATTAATGTTGCAAGGAGAGCAGAAATTCAAGCACTGAAAATAGCATGTATTCTTAGAAGCCAGCTGCCATGTGAAAAGGCATGTAGATTCCTGGTCGGTGAGAGACCATCTGGAGAGAAAAATGCCCACAGCTCACAGTCAGCATCAAGGGCCTGAGCATGTGAGTAATGCCAGCCTGGGTCCTCTCACCCTAGTCAAGCTGCCTGAGTTGATACCATGTGAAACAGAGGTGACTCATCTCTGTGGAGCCATCTGACCCATGGAAGAAGGCCACATGGCTGCTCTTTTAAGTGACTAAAACAACAATAAAAAATTACACAATGATACAACAAATGCCATAAGGCCATACCTACTTTTCTCCATAAGCATCTTTTGTTGTCCTGAGTTCCTTCACATCCACTTGTTTTGCTGTTATTTGCCTCTTGCCCATTCAGAGGAGGGCTCTGAAAATTTTACTGAAAATCAAATGATCTGTTCAGCTGGGGCTCAGTTAATCAAGAGTTCACAGGTTCTCCTAATAATGAGCTTGGAGGAAATTGAAATAACAAAAGCCAGCTCCAGAGAGTTGACCTAAATTGTGGAACCAGCTGCTGGTTAGGGTCTCTCTCCTCTTTCCTCCAGAGGATAATTAGCACGGAGAGTTGGGAAGTGTCCTTTCCACAAGGATGCCAGGCAAGAATATTCCTGAAGACCCCCTGAGGAAGTGGTTTCCAAGGAAGTCCAATTAAGAATGTATTTTGTCGTAAAAGCAGTCAGGATTTAGTCATTAAGATGCTTGCCAGCACCTATGACTTTGTCTTCACCATGGAGTTTGCATTGGAAACACTGTCCAGAGCATCAAGGACATCAGGTTATGGGTGGCCTGCAGGTTCAAATACCTTGGGAGGCATGACTCATGGTGGAGACGTTCTGGGCAACAATTTTAAGCCTTTATTTACATGGCTTGAGGGAAATCTGTAGAGATGGAACTAGTATAGTAAGAGGAAAATGAAATGTTTACACAGGAAGGAATTCTTGACATTACTGATTCAGGGATGCTCAGGCCATCTCTGGTGTCTTTTTCTGGAGCACAATGTTGCAGAGGTTCTCAGGCACCATCTGGGCTTAATGCGTAAGAGTGCTTTGATTGAATGATAACACCTGTCTTTGCAACAAGAGCATGAGTCGGGGGGATCCATGCTATGCATCTGTCATATTCTATCTTGTACCAACTCTTCAATTTTGCAGATGGAAAAACTGAAGCTCAGTATGTAGAAAGGACTTTCCAAAGTCCCTTGGGAGGGCCAGGTTGTGCCTAAAGGATTCTTCTTGATTTGTCTATACTATTTTTTCCATTCTTGTTTGGCATAGGGCTCAGATTTGAACCTTGTGCTTGCCTGTTACACGGAGATTGATTTCTTTGGCCTTGATTTATGGCATGTTTTAAGGATTTGGGCTCAGAATTACTCCTCAAGTCTGGGAACCCAGAGAAGGCAGCTTACAACCTTATTTCCAATTTGGGGTATTATCTTTCTTGATCAGAACCTCATTTGGGTTTTTGAAAATAGAGTTTGGATGAGTCTCTCCTGGAGGATGTTTTATTTACTCCCTTACAGTTAATATTTTTTAGAGACATTCTTCATAATTTCCAGATAACTGCATGTATGATAGTCAGACATCTCTTCTGTATTTTGATATCTCACCTACCAGACTCAAACAGGCTCAAGACTCAGAAGTGTTTTAGGTTGAACTGTTCTGTTACTTCTCCATTGAAAAGTGGGCTCAGCTATTGGCTGTGCCACATGGAGGGACCAGACCAAGCAAGTGACTATCTGATTTCCAGTATCCAATTTCTCAGGAACTATTGGCAGCACTGGAAAATGTTCTTGCTGTTTTCCCAGTCTGAGCTCTGAACGATCAAGCAGATCCAATTGACATTATACCTCTGGGCTATTGACTCACACTCAACCTTTGGGGACCTATTTCCCATTTCAGATGGGAAAGCTCTTGCTGAGTAGAGAACACCCTCCAGCTCTGACCCCACGACCTTCCTGGGAAAAGGATAATCTCTTCTTTCTCTAAATTCCTTCAGCTTGCCTGGTCTCTTATGCTCATTTAAGTTCTTGCAACATAATGTTTTTCAGTTCTAACACACACATTTGTGTGTGTGTGTGTGTGTGTGTGTGTGTATGTGTAGGGATGAAGCTATATATATGCATAGAACATTGAAATTAGAAACTTTGTGGAATAAAGTGTTCCCAGTCAGTTTCTCCTTCATAACTCTGATTTATTTGAAATGCATTTGTCACTGGTTTTTGTGGGTATTATGACAGGGACTACAAAGACAGTGCCTGGCACATAGTATTTGAACAACACATCAGCTAGTATAACAAAGGAGAGAGCATCAGGGCTACTATGGGCGGATACAGGGAAATATGCCCTTCTTTTTCTTATTATTACACACCAGAGGAATGCTATTAAATTTAACACTCAGACTCAGAACCTCTCGGTTAACACAAAAGGAACTGAGGCTTAGGAGGTTTCTTACATGCTCCAAGATACAGAGTTGTGATAAAGCCAGGACCAGATCCAGGTCGTCGGAATCCCACCTGGGTGTTCACTGCACCTGTCCCCCACCTTGACATCTTCTCAGGACTGCAATTTAATCAATGTGCTCTAAGAGGTGAATTGGAGCTAACTACTTAAAATGTACAGTTAATAATTACAGTCACATGAATAAAGGGCTGATGTTAATTTAAAGTCACTAATTGTACTAGTAATTGAGATGAGAGCTATGAGTTTAATATTTGAGGTGATTAAAATTAACATAACAATGAGTTGGTGGGTGATGACATCAGCAGATGGATCAGTACATCCAGGCTGTATCTAACCAGACTTTCCATAGAAAAAGGACTTTGTGGTCAAACAAATTTGGAAAAATACCTCTAAGACCCTCTTAGAAATTCACAACACTCATGAGCATATCAAAGGCTCTGAGAAATTCTGTAGCAAAGCAATCTATTTGTTTCTATATTCTCTCTATTTTTATTTGCCCACCAAACAGACTTGCAGGGGGGACATTACTTGTTAAAACTCAGTAAAAATTTTGTGAAACAAATTGTGTAATAGATAATAGATAACAAGGTGTAAGTCCACACTAAATACACTGAGGGTGCAAAAAAAATTATACACAATTAAGAGCTGTCACCTATGCATTAGTTAAGTTGAATTGAATCATAGTAGCAATGTGTACTGTGACATTCACTCAGAAGATGGCATTAATTACATGAATGTTAGTGTCACATGTGACAGAAAGATGAAGAAATGACAGAAGCACAGTTGTCTAAGGCCATTTTGAAGTAGTATTTCAAATTCAGGAACATGATGGGAGTAGAACCACAATGAGGACTGAGTGTGTCCCCAGTGTGCAACAGAACCTCCCACACATGTAATAACTGCACACATTCCTGCAGAAAGAGAAGTCAGTTTACTGGGCCTCAAAATCTGGTGTGCACTTCCTTTACGGGACTACCCGGACCATTCTTTTTTGAAGGGACTGTCACTGGTCAAATGTACCTGGACATGCTGTGCACATCCACTTTACCTGCAATTTCTTTGCTTTTGGGGAATGATGGATTTTACTTCCAACTAGATGGTGCCCACTGAACTTCCACTAAGACACGAGAGTTTAGCTTTCCTTGATGAGAATTTACCAGGACAATGGACAGGGCAAAGATGTGTGGCTGTATATCCCCTGCATTCTTCTGACTTAACACCCCTTTACTTCTACCTCTGGGAACCTTAAAAGTTGTGGTGTACCGTAGAAGATTGGCTACACTGGTGACACTTTGGGAAGAAATTGAAGCAGTGCACACAGTGACACAGGTGGACACTGGTTAGTGTTGATCAAGCAGTGGTTCCCTGTAATCAGAAGTGTCTGGACACTGATACCAAGCACTTGGAACACCTCTTGTAGTTGCAGGAGTGAAATGTGAATTATATTCACTTTTTCTTGTTGGTGTATATTGAGTATTACAATTTAAATACAGTTTTTTTTCCTTTCTTAAAATGTGTATACATATTTTTGCACCTTCTGTACATTCTTGCAGAGTTCTAGGAGCAGTGGGTTTTAAACTATACCTATGCGGTCTTTAAGAGAACATCACTGAGGCTCTGTCTCTCAGGTACAGTTTCCCCATCTGTGGACACTGAGATTCCATCAGGTGACACTTATATCTTCACCATGTGTCTGTGGATGGTCTGACACCTGCCATCCCTCTTTCAAGCAGTTGGGACTAATCAATGAACAGAGACGCGAATATCCTGACTTCATGGAATTTTATGTAGAAAAGGGAGAGAGAGAATAGAAAATGAACATGAAGATTGCATGTTATGTCCAAAGACAGTAAGTGCTGGAAAAGGAAAAGAAAAAGAAAGTAAGGAGGACTGAGAGGGCCAAGGGGAGCAGCAGGTGAGCTGCTGACATCTGAGCAGAGCTGATGAGTGTGCAGAGGATTGAAGGCAGACAGAGAGTCCAACACACACACATACCCCTGAGAGAAGAACATTCCAAACAGGTGGAGAAGCCATGCAAAGGACTGTGCACAAAATGGAATGTGTTGAGGAGAGAAGTGTCAGAGAGGCCAGAGGGGCCAGTCTGGGACAAGGGTATGTTGCGTTTTGATGGGGGCTTGAGGACAAATTAAAAGTGTAGGATGCAGAAGAGAACTAGAAGAATTTACTGGTTGTGATAGGTGATGCACCAATCAGAATCTAACCAGGAAAACAGAAGCCATTCATTGCTTTTCAACAGAAAGAATTGAATGTAGGGATTTAATTCCACCACTCAGGAAGGGCTGAGGGGAGCAGGCACTGTGATGAGCAAAGGAGAAGCTATTCCTAAGTCTGGGCTGGAGGGACGAGAGAGAGGCCACACAATGGGCTGTGTGCTGGGCTAACGTGGCAAAACTGGGAGCCATAGACAGTCCTTCCAGAAAGCACTAGAGTCACAGAGGAGCAGTTTCTGCTGGAGATCCTGTTTGAGGCTTCTCCCTTCTTCTTGTCTTCTCAATCTCCTCCCAGAGGAGCCTCTCATTGACCAAAGTCTGCCTGATAGGATAACACCTGCAGGGGTATGCTCCCCTCTGAACTGTGTGTAGCAGGTCCAGGGATCTCTAGCTGTGTAACAAACTGCCCCATTATCTGTGGCTTAAATCCTACTGCCATCATGGCTCACTACCTTACAATCAGGGCAGGGCTCATTGGCACAGCTTGTTGGAGATCCAGCCTAGACCGGAACTGCCCACTGGAACTGCTGGAGGGTCCCCTTCTTTATGAGTTTCTCCCAGGGCTGGCTCATGATGACTGCTGGCTGGGGGCTGAGCTGACACTGATTGGCTGGGGCCCTCGGCTCTCCTGGTCACTAAGTTCTTGTTTTTTTTTCTCTATCCCACAGCATGGGAGTCTCAGGGAAGATGGGCTTCTCACATGGCGGCTGGGTCCCACGATGGTGAAAACAAAAACGTCAGGACTTTTTAAGGCTTATTCCTGGAACTTGTATGCTATGACATCTGCTGCATTCTGTGGGCTACAGCACATCAAGGGCCAGCTCAGATTCAAGGTGGGGAGGTGGATGTCAAGGGAGTGATTCATTGGGGAGCCACCAAAGTAACATTTCCATATTTGGGGAGGGGCAAATGTAGGTTATGAGGTCAAACAGGTTTAAGACCAGAACAATCTGTTCTTTTTGTTACTCAGCATCCATTCTATCAGTTTGGTGTGATAGCATAGCTCATGTTAGAAGGAAGCAAAGGGATACACAAAGTTCCATCAGCCAGTCAGCATGTCCCTCTCAAGACCAGGATCTCACCAGCTCTGAGACATGGGAACTACACTGTAAAGTGAAGCAACAACCACTGTCTTCAAAAGTAGGGGAAGGAAAAGTGAAAGAGAAAAAATAATACCCAATGTTTATTACACACCTAACAAAGATACTCATAACAACTCAGTTTCTTGTTTCTGTAATTGGTGACAATGTCATGACTGACATCTGTAATTTCTTTTTCCAACCTACCTCTGTGATTTCTTTTTCCAACCTACCTCTGTTCTGTTCCCTTTGCCTTTAATCAGCATTTCAGCATTTTTCCTTCTTTTTTTTTTTCTCTTTGGGATTGGAGGATAATATCAACTTTCATTCCTGAAGGTCTGAGTCTTCTGCAAAGCTTCCTTGCTGTAGTTTTGCACTGAGTTTTACTATTGGATAAAAGTTCTAAGAGCTCCGCCAATGGATCCTTTGAACTAATGTCACACCCCTCTCTGCTCCCAATTTTTAACAAATGCCCAGTAGACCCTTGGTAGTCAGGGTCACTCACCCATCCAATTTGGTGGGCTGCTTCTTGGACTGTTGCTTTACTGGTAAGAGGAGACCCAACTAGCCAATTGTCAGTCTCAACTTCTGGTGTCAACTGACCAGTGTTGCGTCCCTGGGGAAGTGTCCTTTCCAGGAAATTAAGACCACTAGACCAACAGAACAAAGTCTGAGGGTGCAAGACACCAAGACCCTATTAGTGGATTATAGGATATACTAGTGAGAGGACTCATTTCCAATCCCATCCCGTGATTCTCAGAGTGACGTTATCTGATTACCATCAAAATAGCATCACTGTTTTGTCACTGGATCAAAGCAAATATCATTAATTTGGGAGAATTACAAAAATCGATGACACCAAAAATGACTTGAAGGAAGAAGGAGGTAATTTCTATCACAACTCCTCACATCTTTACATGATTTAAGAAGAAATTGTCAAAAATTCAGATTATCATAAGCTTAATCAGATACTTTAATAGGACCCTTATGAGAGAGGATTAGAAGCCAAACCTTACTTCTAGTTACAAGACCTGAATTATTCAGGTTTTAACCAAGAAGAAAGAGACAAATGTATAAACTTAAAACAGCAGGAATTTTTTAATCCACTTTTAGAAGGTATGATTGACACAAAAAAAGCTGGAGATATTTGATTTATACAACTTGAGCTTGTAGATCGGTATACACCCATGAAACTATTATCACAACTGATGCCATCAATTTATTCATCACCTCCAGACCTTTCCTCCAGATCTCTTTGTTTTGTTTGTTTGTTTGTTTTTTCCTTTTTTGCGGTAAGAACACTTAACATAAGATCTATCCCCTTAGCAAAATTTTTAAGTATGCCATAAATATTGTTAACCACATTCTCTAAGTTGTACAGTAGATCTCCATAACTTTTTTATTTTGCATGACTGATGCAGAGAATTATTTATACGGATGATGAAAGTGGGGAGAAGATAAGTAGGTGACTTAGAGGTAACCCATAGTTGAAAAATGGCGGAAAGCTACTGCAGCCCCAGACTTGAGTGGCTGGGGTGAACCAGCAGATATTGGAGCCCCTGAGGGCCTGAGTGGTGAAGGCTGGAGCACAGAGGATGGGCAGGTAAGAGCTATGTCCACCTGAGAGAGCTTCTCCCTTCTCTCTGCCCCTCAAGCCCCTGCCAGTGCCTCCCTTTTGCCAAACTTAACCTGGAAACCAGCAGAGCTGGGAACCTGGAAAACATAGTCTCTAGAGACAGCCCCCTCATGTGGCGAGTATAGAAGCAGAAGGGCAAAAAAAGAATGGGAGGGCCAACAAGTCAAGGAGCAGCCCAGGTGGAAGGCACAGGGGTGGGTACAGTGTGTAAGAAGAGGGGTAAAGTTGTGGGGGGGAGATAGTGAAAGTTGTGGGGGGAGAGATTGTGAAACAGCAATGAATTGATTAGAGATGGTTAAGACTAGGCCTTCTGTCACTGGAGAGCAGAAGTTGGGGAAGCCCTCCCAGAAGAGAAGGAAGAGCTGGGGAAGATTCAGGAAAAATACTTTGTAGGAAAAATACACCAGATTTAATGAACATGGGGTGTCCAAGAAAGAGAAAGAAGGACAAGTGACTACGGGTGGGTGAGCAAGAGATGGGCTCTAGGGGAAGTCAGTCAGACCATGCAAGACCTTGTTGGCCAAAGTGAGGGGTTTTGCCTCATTTGGTAAGCAGAAGCATTTGATGTGGCATGATGCCTTTGAGGACTCAGGATCTGTGTTGACTTTGATTTCACATCTTCTTCATGTCCTTAGGTCTGAAGCTTCTGAGCTTCTTCTCTTTTCTCTCCACCCCGCTGACTGGGTAGCACCACTGAGAATGATCAGCTTCTCCACCAACATGCACCCACTTTGCATTTAGAATCACACAGGGGTGGGCCTAGGGTTGGAAGGGGGTGCTCTATGGACAAACCAGCATTTCATTGTATCTTTCTTCACAGGGGCTGTGCATGTGAATGTGTTCTGTTTCGGCAGGACTTACATAAAGGTAATAAAAATAGCCAACTCCATTTATGCAAACCTTTGAGATTCAGAAAATGCTTTCCAACTCATGCCTACACCTGATCTTCATATCTGGGCAAAGTAAATGTGCATTTTATTCCTCTCCAATCTTGGATAAGTCACTGGCACTGTCTGGGCTTCCATTTCCCCAATTGCAATTTGAGAATTATAGTCCAGTTACAAAATTGTAAAGGTATGACACACTCTATTTGTGTCTCTATATGTACCTTGTATAGTATCTGACATACAGTAGAAAAACAAAAATGTGTTATTGACTTGAAAACACTTAAAATTGGACTTTTTTCTGTTCTAACCTTGGTGTCACTAGTGTGTTATTATAATATATATTTATTAATTCTGACATTGCCTTAGCTCAGTAATAAAAAGTGAAAATGGATTACCTATTTGCTGTTTCCTCCAATTTTCTAAGTTGAATTTCATAATTTGAATAGAGTTTGAAGGAGATTTGCAATTCTGAGGACAAGGGTAACATTTGCACAATGTGAAACTAATTGTTTTTGGTTTGTTTCGCCTTTCTTACTATAGAAACTGGCCTCTGTTTAACCAATCCTTGCTAACACCAAACATTACTTTCATTTTCCTGGGGCTGGTAACCAGAGCTCACTGGAGTTTTGGAATTACAAGCTAACAAGCTTCTTTGAGACTTTCATCCTCAATGTGTTGCCCAGAATTCCACATGACCATGACTCTGAGCAGGTAGACTGTATTACTTCTGTGTCACTTGCTAGCAACTGGGAGGCCCAGCATGGGAGAGTCCTGTGTTTCCTGGGACCAACCACAGCTTGCAAAGTCCAGGGACTCCAAGCCGGCAATCACGGGCCCATGTGCTCACCAGCAAAACTGATCACCACATCCATTATATTTTACACCTGAGCATATTTTAAATCTCTTCTGTCCTTCCCAGCTCCAGGATGTTGGCTTATTCAGGCTTTCCTCCTGACTGAAGAAGACCTCTGATTTTTTATTCCTCTTCACCTGCCGCCATCACCCGACTGAAGGTCATTCTGTTCCTGTTGTCAGAAGGATTATGCAGAAGCATAAATTGGCCACAGCTGGCTGCTGCCTGCCCTGAGGACAGAGGTAAGCCTCTCTCATGATCTAAACCTGCCTGGCCCTCTAGCTTGTAGGTGCTCTCTGGAGTGAATATTGGGGAATGTCCACCTATCTTTCTGCCTTCTTCTGAGAGTGATATCCAAATCTTCCCTGGAGGACCATCTTTCCCCAGTCTCAGTCTCTGTGACTTAGGTAGTATGTAGTCCATCTTTGGCTTCAGAATAGCCACATGACCCAGTCCTGACCAATCACATCCCTACGGCCACAGTGATTTGTCCCAGAATGCCAAAGTGCACAATGCAGAGCCAATTAGAGCTAACTCTAGAACCTCTATTGTATCAAGTTTTACTTGAACCTGAGAAAATGGGAGATGGATGCAGCTAGAAGCCTCCGCATGGAGAGAAGGGGTTTGGGAGTGAGGCTGGCACAGAAGAGAGAAGGAAAGGACAGCCATGAGGCTGACAGAGACAGCTTCTTGCAGCCTCGCTCATGGACCTGGACTCAATTTATCCCCAAACTTTTTGTCACATGGGCCAAGACAATGTTTTCCTCTGCTCAGTGCAGTTGTTGCCGGGATCCCCCCACTTGTACCAGCATGGGTCCTAATTCACATCTCATACTTTAGTCCTACTGAGCACTTGCAATTCTCCATGGCTTCCTGCCCATCCATACCATTGTTCAAGCCAATTTCCTACACGATAAGTCCTTGCAGCACTTGTCCACAGTTATCTTTCAAGCATCACCCTTATAAGATACAGTAGGTATTTCATATGTATTTGTTAGTTATGAATACATGAGAAAATGAACTTAAACATGAGTTACATTTTCAGGATCTAGGATTGCCTTAACAGTCCTCTATTTCAGATGAGAGTACGTGACCTGACTGTCTTCCCCATAATTATTGCGATACAGATAAGCTGGCTCTGCTGCACCCACCATAATTCCACCCCTTCTCCAGCCCATAGAAGTGTAAGAATTGTCCCATTGTTAGAGTCCAGTCTATGCGGCAAAGGGTGAGTCTCTGAACCCCAAAGCCAAGAGAAAAAAACTTCATGAGACCCTTGCATTGAGGTTCCAGATGACCAGCAGAGGGGGACTAGCATCTCCTTCTCAGGTTGGATATCAACTTTTATAGTTACCTCGTGATTTGGGGGAGCAGGCAGGTGATTGAGGGGGAATTTGAAAGAAATAGCAGACGCGTTTGTTTGCTGAGGTAGTAAATGAGCCCTACTTCTCAGCAGCCTATAACAGCCTGCCAAATTTCTAGCTAGCATTACAATTGGCTGCTGATTGGCTGTGGCTTTGATCTAATGTAAGTCAATAGTGCCTCTACCTCACACGACTCCTCCTTCCAGAAGGTTGAAGATAGCTTTCTCCACTCTGTCCACACCATTCTCCATGGCAGAAGAAAACACAAGTTGCTGGGAACACATCTCTGATGGCTCCTTTCTGGAAGACGCACACTCTTGCTTTGTGTCACATTGGACAGCTCAAGAAAATCACATGACCAAGACTGACCACAGGGTGGGGAAGTCACCTCTGCCCCAACGTAAAGCATAAATTGCAGGTTCATAGGTGAGGAGGTATAATTCTCTTAGGGAGGGAAACGATCCAATTGTGCTATCTGCAGGTAACACTTGGGCATACATCAGTGACCTGAGGAAAGTGCCTCATTGCTGGGCATGGCCAGGATGTGTGCATGTCTCCTGGACCACGTGAACACTGCAGGATGCAGCTGAGCTTGTGAGACCATGTCAGAGCCCCAGCCAAGAGAGCTGGTCACTGGACAGCACTGTCAGCTGCACCAGACTGAGAGTTGACCTGGCAGGGGTGGGAGCAGAGAAACACCAGAAGAGGCCAGGCCAGGGCACCCTTCTGCGCCACGTAGTCCTGCAGCCTGAGGCTCTCCTCCCAGGAATGCCTGTCCACAGCCCTGTAGAAGAGGCAGCAGTGCTGGACAGACAGAAGCTCCACCAGAGGCCAGTGAAACCCAAGCAAGGGGCTTGGCAACACCAGCTAGAACCTGTCTTAGTTGGCTCAGCTGCCATAACAAAGAGTGGCTTAAACAACAGACATTTATTTTCTCACCGGTCTGGAGGCTGCAAAGTCCAAGATCAAGGTTCAGCGGAGCTCAGTTCTTGGTGAGGTCTTTTTTCCTGGCTTACAGATGGCTGTCTTTTTGCAGTATCCTCACATGGATTCTTCTCAGTGTGTATGCATTGAGAGAGAAAGAGAGAGAGAGAGGGGAGAGAGCATGGTTTCTCACCTTCTTTTTTTTTTTTTAATTATCAAAAAATACTAACCTCATTATTTTCCCAAGGCCCCACCTGCAAAACCCATCGCTTTGCTGGACAGGGTTTCAAGGAGTACACAAACATTTGGTCCTTTGCAGTCATCCCCCCCCTTTTCTAGAAAAAGAGGGGACCTTGAAGAGGGAATAGAAGTGGAAGAGCAAAGCAAACCCTCCAACCTCCCGACACTAAGGTCCTGAGGCCAACATCAGTCCGGAGCTTCAGGGCAAGGAGGAAATAAGGACAATGTTTGGTAGGAGACTGACATTGTCACTGGACCAGTCAGACTCTACTTTGTATTCCTGGTGTGATAGGAGAGTTTTGGAATCTTCCCAGAATGCCATCAAGGAACAAGATGGAAAAATTCAACTAAGCACAACTCAAATAAGTGATTAGAGAACAATATATTTGTTTAATTTCTTTGTCTAATTCAGACTATTTATCAGATTGAAAATGATGATAACAGCATCTTTAAAGCTCACAATGTGTGCACATATGTACGGTCTATTCTGAACTTTCTTTGTACCCAAAGGGTTAGGTTGTTCATTCCTTTTCATTTCTGAGTATTACTATTTTATTTGACTATACCACAGTTTGTTTATTTACTCACCAGTTGCAGTAAATTTGAGTTATTTTTAGTTTTTTTGGTGATGATGGATAAAACTATTACAAATATTTGTGAACAGTTTTTATGTGAACTTGAGTCTTTATTTTTCTTGGGTAAACATAAGTAGGATCACTTAGTCATGTGGGAAGTACGTTTTTACCTTTGTAAGAAATTGCAACACTGTGTCCCAAAGTGGCTGTGTTACTTTTCTTTCTGAGAGCAATGTATAAAATTTGCAAATGCTTTCTGTCCTTGCTACCACTTGATATTATTGTTTTTTGGTGTCGTTCCAATAGGCATGTAAATTATCAATTCAGTTTTAATATGAAAAATCTCTTTATGCAGAATTTATTTATAAGAGGGGCAATTTTAAGAACTGAGGAAAGAATGGGTAAGTAGAATTTCATATAACAAGAATTTGGAGAAAAATCAGGACCAAAGGTTTGTTGCCTCAGCTCAAATGGACAAACACTTTTTTAATGGCTCAATGAAGACATATTATGCCATAGGTATTTTGTAGTATTCTGGGTTCAGAAAGAAGTTTACAGTTTGGGTGAGTATATAATGTTTATTCTTTTCTTGACCCTTATGGGACACCAAAATAAATATTTGCTCTTTGCCATGAAGAGCCTCTAATGTAATGGAGAAGACAGGCATTCCCAGAGCACATTGCTATACAGAATGACAAGGACCAGGGTACAGGTGTGTGACAAGTGCAGGTTAGATAGAGGAGGGTGGGAAATGGATAAGTAAGGAAACACTTCACAAAGGAGCTGGGACTTGAGATCAGACTTCAGGGATAAATAGGAATTTTTATGAAGTACAAGAAATAGATGGGCACTAGGGGCAGAAGCAGCAGCTCGTGCAGGCGTCCGCCTAGAGAGGCCAGAACGCTGTGGGCGCTGCAGAAAGTCCAGGCTTGTGGGGGCTTCATGTGTGTCATTGCCAGAGATAAGGAAGGGAAGAAAGTCCAAGAACAAATATCCTTTAATCACATGGAGTCGCAGAGGAGCCATGAGCAGGTGTGTGCCATGCTTAGACTTTTACTCCTCCTAGAAAGATCATTGCAGTGTTACGGTGGAAAGTTGACTAGAGATGAGAAAGAAGAGATGTCAGAAGACTGCCTATAAATCTCCCA